>CABFWB010006502.1:0-32663 GCA_902151455.1 Timema bartmani
TGTACATGTCTTGTATAAACTTGTTCTAAGAGAGTGTGTGTGCTATTTTAAATGTTCGTTTGAGCAATATAATTTCTCAAAATTTACATTGTGCGGCGAGTTTCACTTCTCATTCGCCACATCTGTGGCTACGTTGAAAAATATGTTGCCCACCTCTGCTATACGAGGTTTCATTTATTTACTGAGCTATTTAAAAGACGCTCTATAAACATTCGATTAACCTAAGAAAACACATCTGATACTACACTTTCAGCTTTAGTGCCTAAATATGCCATAGTTGAACAGTGACACGGGCCCCTACGTGTATGAATGGTAAACATCTTTGTCAGCGCGGCCGAGATTCCCCCCACCTTAACACAATCCAATTTTAATAATAACCTTATTTTACAGTGACTATCAGTTACTAAATCTACTATTACGTGTTCATAGGTCAATTCATATCCATACACCTACCATTTTTTATATCTATTATCAATACATATAAAATAGCACTAATAAGTTGGTAATAAAGGTTATTAATCTCGATCATAATATATTATGTTTACATTTTCCAATAAGCCTTTCCTACCGAAATCCTACTATATTAACAGAGGACATGGATATGCCCATTTAATTATGCTAATGGGGTAGGGATGAGAATAAATATTTAGAACCAGCTTTAGATGGATGCATAGTCTAACACCCTTCTCTCACAGTAGACTAGATTACCGATGATGGGGAGATCGAGGTTCGAATCTCGGTTAGGTGTATTGAGGGTGATTTTTCCAAAATTGTTTATTACTCTCTCTCCAGGCAAATACGGGTATACGACCTCTAAATATAACCTTGCTAATATTTAAAACCATTAGCGTAATTAGTACATAATTATATAACCCGAAAGTGTAGAAGTAAGACTCGTTGCTTAGATTTTTTTTAGAGGAAGTGTACCCAAATTTTTGTGAATAGAGAGCAGGGAACTTTTTAGGAAAAACCTCCTTAGTATACCCTGCCAGGATACGAACAGTGACATCCCTCGACCGAAGGAAAATCAGATTAAATGACCCTGACATTTAGTCCACTTGCCAATCAATGCGGAGTAAACGGAATCGAACCAGACCCTTTTAGACTTATCGACCAAACCACGTTTCACTAAATCATCAAAACAACGTTAACCTGGAACCCAAAACTTTGGTTTATTTCTGGACACCATATGTGTGAAAATATGACGTTGGTAAGACTGAGGCTAAAGATAAAACGGTGGGTGGGGGATTGAGAGAGAAGAGAGAAAGAGAGCGAGAGAATAGTAACAAGAGAGTCACGGCATTCACTGCTCAATGAATGGCTGTTGGTCACGTGAGGCTGGTCGTAGCTACTACCAACTACCCCCCCTGCTAAGTAATAGATACATTATCTAGTCGCAAAGGGAAGGGGAGATTTCCCCTTATTCACCCCTTCCGCCCTCTTAGCGTCGACAACCAATCAGAATAAGAAGAGGTTTGAAGTCCAGATGATAGTAGTAAAAACATGGACACTCCAGTTTTATTATAACAAGTGCCCGTCACTTGGTTGAGTGAGTATTATTAGTATTATTCGGCGAATTCGACTTTTATCATAGAAGAAAAGCCAAACATAGAGAGTTATTTAAGGAACTCCCTTATCACTAATTTATCCTGTAGAGGTTCTGCCTAGAATATTTAAATTAACGTTTTGATTTATTTGTTTGTTTATTGTTACTATTTTTTTTTTAGATACATATGCTTTTACTAATCTCTGCTATTTATTTATTATTTTATTGTTATGTCCTATTTTTTGTAATTATTCATCAATATGTATTATTATTTATCTATCATTATTTATTTTATTTTGCTATTATACGCACTTGTGTACTTTTCAGTGATGGCCTGTCATAGGTCTCACAACTGTTGCCCAGCAATATAATAAAATAAATTGAAATAATTATAATTATTGTTTGGCGCCACATCTTACTACCCGATCGGGATATATACATATATACTAATTACGCTTACGTGTTAGTAATGATGAAAGGTGAAATTTATATTAAGTGTGTCCGCATTTGCGTGTATATAGAGTGGTAAACCATTTAGGAAAAAACACCCTAATGGAATTCCAGCCCTGACCTCCCCGTCATCGGCAGTCAGTAAGTATATTTTGAGAGTGATGCCTTTTGATTAGGTACATCAGTTTCTGAGCCAATATTCTTGGTTAAATTTTTGAAGTTATCAATAAAAAAAACTCCATTTATTTAGGCCAATTTTTATATTTTTATTATTTGTAAATAATTTTGTTTGCAGAGCATATTAAGAGTTACCACTATTTTCAACCAAAATTTCCTGTATTTTCCAAGTTTAACGACAGAAATCCCATTTTACCAGGCATTTTAGATAGTAGTATAGAGAAATTCAATTTCACTTTTCATTAAATTCACTATTGGAAAGACATTCCATAGTGTTTAGACACGGATGTCTTTAGTAAATAGAGACGGCCATGGTTGAGACTTTAGAACAAGATGAGTTGACCTTGATGAGGAATGGTTTTCCCCTCTCCCTCCACGCAAATGCGGGTTCACTTCCTCTAAATCCAACCTTCCCAATTCCTAATCCATTAGTGTAATTAGTACTATAAGCGTATAACCCGAACGGATAGTAAGACGCGGTGCTAAAATTAAATTAAATTTGCTACGCAGCCAAATGTTTCAAGGATAAGAATAAAAGGGGGGTTGGGGTGAGCAAATAAATTACTTTGAATCAGCATGATTATTTCTTCAGTTTGTTTTTTCTACTATTCAAATGACTATGGAGTTTATTGTCACAAATTTACAAAAACATACCACTACATTTTTGGTGTTTTGTGAAACAGAAAAAATCTCTGTGGTTTCCCGACTTTCCAGATGCATGACCACCCTGATTTAGGCCTACTACCTTTCCGGACTGTCCGCATTTAACTAGTCATATATTAAAGATGTAGGGATAAGAAAAGTATGATTTAAAGGAAATGTGCCCGCAGTTGAGTGATACACAACACTGAGTCCGGTCTCAACCCTGACCTCACCGTCACCGACACATCAGGATAGACGAGAATAACGCCTTTATCCACATGCCCACCGATGAGACAAGACATTATTACATCTTCGTTTTTAAAAATTAAAGAAAAGTCAGTTCTGGTTAGTCCCGTGTGAGTTTTATATTAGACAACCGATAGTTCCAAGTGAATGTTCGTACCGACGAATACAAATGGATGGGCGGGAAAATCACCCCCATTACTCTACGTAAATGGAGGTATTATTGCGTCATTATTTATCCAAGCTGTGGGTTAGCAAACTGGCGGTTGCTACAACCTCGTGCGGGGAAGATTGAATGTACTGCGACACGCCATTAAACGCGTGGGGGCCGCCCGCACACGACCAGGCAAACATCACTTCGGGCAATTAAATAAAACAAGGGGACAAAACATCGCGGTTGTAAATATACACCCGGACAAACCTCGGCCGTGGGCTGCGATGGCATCGTGCTTTATGACGACAATCGTGACAGCCAGGGGTTGATTTTCAGCTGCAAGTAGACATTTTTAATCTTAACGCGGTTGTGAAAGCGCACGGGATAGTAACGTACTTGTAGTATCCGGGCGCTTGCAGCGTAACATATTTATTAGCAGCCTCTCCAAATTTAATAGATCTCTCACCCACTTGTTGTATGTATGTGGATTATTTGTTAGCAGCAAAAACAACGTCAATGTCGTTGTATGAATGTGAAGCGTGGGTTTATCAGAAGAAACACATGAGCAAGGTGAATGCAGTTGGAATGAAATATCTAAGATATTTATGTGGAAAAACTCGTGTGGACAAAGTCTGTAATGAATGGGTGCTGTAGGAGTTCGGTTTGAAAGGTAATCCAATTGGTAACTGTGAAAGAAGCGTCTTATGTTGATTGGGGCATGTTAATAGGATGAGTGTGGATCGAATGGCGAAGCAAATATATGAAGGTAGAGTGTGTGGATCAAAAGGATGGAGTAGACCATGTAAGACGTGGTTAAATGTGGTAGATGAATGGGTGAAAGAGATAAACACAAAGAGTTTTAATAATAAAATAGTATGTATGACTTGGTGTATGGATGTTGTTGAAGCGTAGGGAGTATGCAAGGATAAGGAAGTGTAGAGAAAATTTGTGAGGATCGATTAAGTACGCCGTTGTTTTTTGAGCTATATGCATAGTTTCTTGCTAACCCGTAAGTGAACGGCGTGATCATGTGTGTGTGTGTGTGTGTGTGTATGTGTATGTATGTGTGTATGTATGTGTGCATGTGTATGTATGTGTGTGTATGTATGTATGTATGTATGTATGTATGTATGTATGTATGTATGTATGTATGTATGTAATGTGTGTATGTATGTATTTACTCACCCACTTCAGTGGCCTAATGGTCTAAGGCGTAAGTCACTTTCATTTTGGACTGGCCTGTTGAA
Organism: Timema bartmani; assembly: GCA_902151455.1. NCBI lineage: Eukaryota > Metazoa > Arthropoda > Insecta > Phasmatodea > Timematidae > Timema > Timema bartmani. The sequence goes on from CABFWB010006502.1 coordinate 4,460, forward strand.
GACAGAGAGATCGGAGTTCATATCCCGTTCGGGTCTACTGAGGATGGGTTTTTTCCTAAATAATTTCCCACTCTCCTTCCATGCAAATTAGGGTAAACTACTTCTAAAATCCTTCCTTCCTAATCCCTACACCATTAGAGTAATTATCATATATGCGTATAACCTGGATGGATAGTAAGATGCATTGATTAAACAAAATACTAAATACCCAGAGTAAGATATTTTGCCTCATTTTCTAGATGGACAAAGAAACAACGTGTTTGTTTAGCTGATAGTCTTCTACCCTGATTTATTTTTTTATACATATACATAAAACTGTGAACTGGGTTTTAACACGAGTCAATCCACCGAGTTAGTTTTCCAAGTGAAGCGGGGTCATGGCACAATTCTTTTTAGAGAAGAAATCGTGCCCGGGCTTGCCTCTTATTGGTAGATTTTTATTTTAGGGCAGCAGGATTATAAAGCATCCCCGCGACTCTTGTCAAAAGGAACACTCTGTAAAAGTAGATCTGTGCGTAGGAGAATTAATTACTTCGATTCGCGTTTTAGCAATCACGATAGATGACTGTGTGATAGTCACACCAATACGATTTTTATCATAAATTATATCATATCAAGGCATTAAGGATTCATGTTAACGAAAAATTAAGTATTTCAATAAATCTACTAAATTAATAAATGAGATATGTATTTAATATTATGGAATATCACCCTCACTATAACGTTGTTAGGGGATGTACCATATCTGCCTGACGTTCGAATACAAGACAAGTGTCTAGCGCCCAGGAATAATTAACACACGCGTATCGAGATCGATCAAGGCGTATATTGACCCGATCAGGACCTGAACACGAGACGTCCAGCCGCATGCATTTAGATGCTAATGGTTCCAATGGTGTGATAGTCACATGTAGAAACAATAACTAAATGCATTATTAGTAACATATTCGACCTTTACCAATTATACATTTGTATTTAATATCTCAACATTTGCGAGAACACACACGACTGTGGATACGTGGACTAAAGCGTCAATCTCGTCTGGTTTAGTTTTACAGTTGACGGGGAGGTCAGGTCAGGGCTCAGATCCTGGACAAGTGTACTGAACTAGTTTTCCCTAAATGGTTTCCCACTCTTCTACCACACTCAAGAACATAAAATGTTGTAATAATGTAAAATAGTTGAGACTTTTAACATCTAAGAGGGTGACCTGGCGGTCTAGGGGTAAGGTGTCCGAATTCTGTACTGTGGGTCCGGGGTTCAATCCTCGGTACCAGCATAGATTTATCTTATTGCCAAACCCCTCCTTCATCTCTTACAAAACGTGTATTAATCACAACTTGTGAATGTGAGGAATGCCAGGCCTCTACCGTGGTTCGGATCCCACGTTAAACTGTAAGGTCCTCCATTTGATCTCACAATCACCCTACCATTACACATTAGCGTAAGTGCGTACAAACCGAACGGGTAGTAAGACGCGATGTTAAAAAAAACTAAAGAAGACATAAAGATGGAAATGCAATCAAAGATAAAGTAACTGCTGGAAGGGTAAGTTAAATTTACTCAATAGTAATTGAATCGAAATAACTATGGCTATTAAGAATACATGTTATAATTTATTTTTTTAACTCAAATTACATTATAAAATTGAAATCCAAAATGTTATTACCGCTTGAAGAAAATGTCAAATAAAATTCCGTAAAATTGTAGAAAGTAGTTATATTTTCGTACGTATCACGGAAAATTCTGGAACGCTGGCAGCCATACCACTCACTTCGGTAGCCACGTGGTCTAAGGTGCTACTCTAGCAGTATACTAGACTGCCAATGACTGGGAAATCGAGGTTCGAATCTTGGTCGGGTGTATTGAGTAGGATTTTTCCAAAATCGTTTTCCACTCTCCCGCCGCACAAATGCGAGATAAACTTCCTATAAATATGACCTCCTTAATCCCTAGAACGATTAGCGTAATTAGTACAGAAGCGTATACAACCCAAATGGGTAGTAAGGCTACTTTTATGCACGCGTTTTGTGTCGCGCGACAGACGACGACAAGAGCCGTCGCGTTTTGTAGGTTCATTTTATGCACGCGGCACTTGCCGCCCGTCGAAAAAAATAGTAGTGGGGGAGGATAGATCGCATCAGTGCTGCCAATGCCTTTGTGTTGGGGAGTGTAATATGTATCGGCGCGTCATCTATTTGGCATATTGTCACCTTACGTCGAAAAATGGGATAGAAAATTGGATGTTTATCCCATCAACTTTGCAAGATTTGAAGATGGGGATGGAGGTAACCTCTAAAAAAAATTAAAAGACGAGAGAGACAAGTTTAAAAAAATATTTTTGAATGGTAAAAACATAAAACACTTCTTTCTATCCAATAATCCACTGACTTTTATTTATATTTCTGGTTTTGTACTCCTCCAATAGTGAATATCAAATTGCTTTATTTTTCTTGACCTCATCTTTAAAACGTTCAGTATCCAAATCATCCGTCTTTTTTATAAACATGATAAAAAAATATAAATTATTCAAATGACACAATAATCCTATTTGTAAACCTCCAGGCAACTGGACTTTACTAGGCAGGGGTTGGCAGCTCTGATGTCAAGACAACGGATGGCAGACAAGCGGCGCGTTTGCACAAATGGACCCATAAGATGACATTTACTTCGAATATTTCTAGCGACTTTTGCCGCTGGCGGTCTCTAGGACACGACGGAATGTTTTACAAAACGCGACAGCAAGTTTTTCGCGCCATGTGTCGCGCGGCACGAAACGCCTGCATAAAAGGGCTAAGAAAAACCCAACATATCCGAAGCCTGTGGAGAGTTATTATTACGTCTATTCACAGAACTGAGTGGTTAAGGGAGGGGGGACTACTTATCTGTGGTAATAATAATGATCGCATCGTAAAATAATGGTTTATAAACCTGGGGCAAACAAATTAGTCTGGAGCTGTGAAAGATCGGAATCTTCCGACCCAGAGGGACTCGTGACGTCAGAATGCGAGCGAGACACGCGCTTGGTTGGGAAGGAAGGAGGTGGGGGGTCGATTTCAACAGCGGTACTGTAAACAAATGAAAGCAGATCTTCATAGTTTCCGTTAATTTGTCACATCTGCTTAGCGTGACGTCATCAGATAGTTTTGGCCATTGGGAAGAAATGAATTCGCTCTCAGAGCCACATGAGACATTTTATAATGTATTTGAAACTATAACGCCCCTCTTATTCATCCCATTGTATCCTAATAAAGGTAGAGGATACCTTGGTTCAAAACTAGACGTTATTAAAAATATTTGGGTAAGATTTCTTGTAATTAGAAATACAAAATTTTATTATTGTGGTTGTATGTGTAATATCAAATTAGGTTTGTTTGTAAGTTGTGTACTGGTGTCTTGAACGTATCCACCCCACAAATCGATATCAAAAGGGGACCAAATTGATATTAAACCACTCGTTCTGAGTGATGGTCAAGGGTAAAAAATAGGGGGGTGTTGCAGCAGAGCGAAGGAGGTAAGTTTAATTACTCAACACTAGCTTGCTTTCACTAATTAAAACATATAACTTAGTTTGCAACTTTAAAGAACCAATATTATCAATGGTAAGCTTATGAAGACATTGACTTAGAGGGACTCCCTCTCTCCAACCACCCCATCCTTTCAATGGCTAAGCCCCTGACTGGTATGAACTTAAAGAGTTTATCGAATGACCCTTTTTCTAACTTTTCAAAGAACTAAAATAAATAAACCTATTCAAACTTGTTTAAAATGTTTTGATTTAGTACTTAGATTAGTTATGACTTAAATTAAGTGTTTTCCATACTTCTTTTGTTTTGTTTTTAGCGTATGGCATACGTGACGGTGATAGATGCAGCATCTAGTTCAGCCACCGTTATACGCTACTGAAAAGCAAGTGAAGTTGGTGTACCATATTTTACTCATTACTTACCAAAGATCGGTTCCTAAGAACGGTTAAATTTGCGCACCAAATATGTGCAATATTTGTCATCCCACAAGAGTTAAAGGGAGCAAATACCCGAGCAATCACATATGTCATCTATTTCGAACATGACTTCATCAAGAGATTAAACTGCACAAACACACACTTGATGAAATATGACGTTTCAAATGTATGGGGAAAAATTATGGGATATGTCTTTAATATTTCAGGTAATCTTAATTTTAATTTTTGTTACATTATAGATTTTAAAATTGAGATTTTTCCACTTATGATGTGACAATATTGAACTTTCTGAAAGAGGGCCCCCTCATTATTTTCAATGTTCAATGTGGCTCTAAATCATAGTACGCACTTGGAAACATTGTTGGCCAACTCTTTCCCAACTGTTCCACAACCATTGGCCAACATGGCAAACAGATTGTTGGCAAACATTATAGAAACATTGTTTCGCATCCAGGCTACAATGATGAAATATTTCCCGTACAGAGTTCAGTTGAGTTAAAGATGTCTGTTGAGGTGGATGCTGCTATGGTTTGTGCTTTGTATGCAGATATGAGCTGTTCAAGAAGAGAGAAAAGAAGAAATTGGTGGTGGGTTCGTAAAGTGCTTCAAAATGGTTCATTCTATTCAAACAAGCTTCTGACAGAACTGAAGATCGAAGACGACAGTGGTTTTTAGGAACTTCACTCGCATGTCTTCTACAGATTTTGAAGTTGTTTTACAAATGGTTGGTCCCAGGATGATGAAAAGATACACACGATTTAGATCTGCAATCTCACCTACTAGACCACGTTGCTTGTTGTCGGAAATGTTCGCCAACACGTCCAGATTAGCAAACATTGTTTCTTGTAAACCATTTAAAATGGGTCATGGGAAAAATGTTTTTCCCGCTGAAAAACACAAAGGATACATGAAAAAATGTTGCCCAACAGTTCCCCAACTGTTTCTGAAACATGTTGGCAAACAATGTTTCCGGGGAGATGTTTCCTAGTGTGTCATATTCTTTATGATCAAACGAGTATGACACGCCTGCCATAGAGTAAGTAAGAAGTACCCGGTGGTGACGCAATACATTGCGTGGTTACCCCTGGCAACACTTTTCTTTGCTTTAAACAGACAGAAAAAATCCTAATTTTATTTCTTCCAACCCAACTTTAAATTAATAAAAAAAAATGCTATCCAAATTTTGAAATTCCGGCCTCGAGGTAAATGTTTTTACACGGGGACCACTAATTTTAAAATTTCAGATCTCTGCGCTCTGTAAATATCGCGCAATGCTCATTGACAGACAGACACACTCTTTATTTTTTTAATATAGAGAGAAGATAGAAGAAGATACATATATATTTTATAGGAACTGACACTATTTTACAAAAGCGATGTTTGCATAACATAATATAACATGGAGTATGAATGTATGAAATGTTTAGTAGCTTTGATCACTGTCATATGCCTTCCTACCGTTACTCTTCTATCGTTCAAAACAATGGTATTCGACCTTTTTGATCGCATACTCTCAGGTCTAGTTTATTTTTAACTTTCCGCCCCTAAAGACGTTGGTGCATAATGCAAGCTATACATATTCTATAATGTACGTTTAGGGGAGAGAGGGAAAGAGAAGAAAAAATTGTGCTCCAAGACTACCTGTCTTTTTGTCCGGGTCTTTTGTGGCTAGCCCTGAATCTGACCCTAATAATTCAGTGTCTACCGTGATATAAGTTAAATATTTAAATTTAAGGAGCCCCCTAAAACGCCTTCGCGTATTCCAAATTGAATAAACACTGGTTTAAGTCACTCTTGCAGCAAAGAGAGAAACACACACGCATTGGCTTATTCCCAAGCTAAAGCTGGAACGTTAAGTTTTCCTTTTCTCGCGTGAGGCCCTAACGCGACAGTGACAGATAGCGAGCACTTTTTTAAACCATTCCCAAGACTATCAATTGACTTCCGGCGCAAAACGACTACCATCTTAACTATGTTTTACTACTCCCCTATATTACTGCGGGACCGCATGACGATGTTTCTATATGGAACCTTGTGACAGTTATCTTATTTATACTTGAAATAAAATAAAACATTATATAAGTTTGTAGCTCTAGTCTCGGTTACGGGTTAGAACATAATAGTTTTTTAGTTTGTGTGTGTGCACCACGTCTTACTACCCGACCGGGCTATACGCATCGAAACATATTGCATAAAAAACGGGTAAGGCTTTATCAAAGATTAAAAAAAACCGTAGTGTGAAAATTTAATAATTATTTAATTTTGTACCCAACCTAGTGATAGCGCGCTCTAAGAGGTCAGGCTCAGAAAATACTGTATTGTCGATGAGAGGGAGGTCGAGGTTCGAATCTGCACCAGGTGTACTAGGGTGATTTTACCCATGTGATTTATCACTGTGGTGCTACTAAAAATAGATTTAAAAACTTAAGTCCCATTTCTTTTAACAATAACAATAATAATGGTATTATTATTATTATTATTATTATTAGCACCACGTCTTACTACCCGTTCGGGTTATACGCACTTACGCTAATGTGTAATGGTAGGGTGATTGTGAGATGAAATGGACGACCTACAGTTTAACGTGGAATCCGAACCACGGTGGAGGCCTGGCATTCCTCACATTCACAAGTTGTGATTAATACACGTCTTATCAGAGGTGAAGGAAGGGTTTGACAATCAGATAAATCAGTGCCGGGATCGAGGATTGAACCCCGCACACTCAGCACAGAAGTCTGACAACTTACCCCTAGACCACCAGCTCACCAATATAATTCTAATAACTTTAGTATCCAAAAGGGTGTATTACAATTACACAATCCTAATTCAGTTCACCTCGTGTTGAAAGTATGTTATAGGTTAAGTTGGTTTGTAAGTCGTTTGCTAATGTAGCATTATGTTTATAAAACGAATAATTATTTTAATGACACTGGCATCGGTTTCAACGAGAGCTTTGAGTTAGTGAGATTTAAACGCCTATCACAATCAAAGCCTTTAGTTCGAATCCAGATGGGTTGAACATTTGACCTCATTTGGCGTGAGACCACGTGAAGTGTGAGGGATTCATTCAGAGTTCACTATTAGCTTAGCCCCAAGACTCAACATCTTTTATAGTGTGTGTTATAAAGCAACACAGGGTGTCCAGTCATATTATATTTTAAATTTCATTGACCTTTTAAGGTTTTACAAAGCCAATTTCTAACTTTTCCAACAACTATATATAAAAAATATATTTATTTAGTATACATAATGATATAAAGTCTGCCACCTTAGTTCAGCTGGTAGCATGTCTGCCTACAGAGCTAAGGGTCCCGGGTTCGATTACAGGCATGACCAACAATTTATCATTGATAAAATTATGAGTTTACTCTTCCACATTGATAAATTGACAGCCGGAGACTGGATGTTGTGCCTGCCCTAGTCTTAAGATATATCATAAGTACTAGGCATATAAAACTACGACAGATCTAGCCAGCTGGCAGTGGGAAATATTTGGCTTGAATAAAAAAAATGACCCAGACCACAGGCTGGAAACAGTAATGGATGTTAAAATATTTTTTAAGTTATTAATATCGCGACTTAATGTAAGCATATTTTTAGACAAATATGCATTCTGAAATTGTATCAGTCTATGAAGGGTTTAAAAGATTTCAGCCTAAAGCGATGGGCTAGTGAGTATTGTGATTAAAGTTAGATTTCTGTGATACATTGAGTTATTAAAAGATCGCCTTACACTAGTACAGTTTAAAATTGTTGTGAGACACATTCTTTTTTTGTTTCTTCTTTGCCTGCTTCGGTGGCTACATGCTCTATGCCAGGGTGCTGCTATTGCAGTATACTAGACTGACCATGACGGGTAAATCGAGGTTCGACTCTAGGTCAGCTGTATTGAGGGAAGTTTTCTAAAATGTTTTTTCACTCTTCCTCAATACAAACGCAGGTACGCTTCCTCTAAATACAGCCTTCCTCATCCTTAAAACCATTAAAGTAATTATTACATAATCGTATAACCTGAATGGGTGGTAGATGCTAATAAAGAAAATACCAAACTGACTTTGGTCAATGTTCGCCCCCCACCCCCATTTTCTCTCCCCGATTCACGTCTTAATACTCGTCCAAGCCACCCGCATATTCTGAGTGATGAGGTAGACAAGAGGAAAGTGAAAATTTCAGAGGAAGTGTGTTCACATTTTCGTGGAGGGAGAGTGGAAAACCATTCAGGGAAAACCATCCCCAGTTCACCCAACCGAGATTCGAACCTCGATCTCCCCGTACAAGTCAGTCTAGCTCAACACGACAAGCGCGTTAGCTAACTACGTCAACAAGGCGAGTCCACGTGGTATAAGTGTCAAGCTCATTTAGTCGGGCTTAACGCTGGCGTGGAGGTCTTAGTTTGAATCCCAGCCAAGTGTAGAGAGGGTAAATTTTTCTTAAAGGGTTTCCCTCCTTTTAGTCATAACTTCGTTATCTCAAACCCATTGATATATATATAATTGTTAATTCGATAAATCATGTTAATATTTATAATCACCGGATTTTATGTATAGTAACCAACAGTTCTGGTGAATGTGATACATTTTTCATGTTGTAGTCAAATTATTCACATTAATTAGGGCTGGGCCGATGCCGATAACTGATCCGATTTATCGGCCAATATTGGCAGAATCGGCCAAGGATAATCGGTTCCTTATCATGCCGATCATTTACGCCGATAATTCAAAATCTATAAATATGTTTTAAATTCTCAGTCATGAAAATATAATTCATAGTTCAAACAAAAATATTTCAACACAATCTCTTGCATGTAAACAAATATTCTTTAATTCTGCGTTAGATATTTTATGTTATAATAAACAGCAAAACCAATATTTTAAACCAGTCAATTTTATTTACCTTAAGGCTTATTTCAAATTATATAATACTTGATAAATATATTAGGGATGAAGATTTTCTCAAGTAACCAAGTTGAACACTTTCAAAAACAATATTAGGTGGGCCAGTATGATTTTATTTGTGGATTTAAAAAAATTAAAACTTCATTTTATTATGGTTATAAATAACGTAGTTCTAATTGAATACAAGTTGGATACCAACCTAATATGAAATACTACCTACATCTTTCAGTACGAGCCGAGGCCCACGCATGCGCACAGCATTTCACTATCTATTTAAGTAATTTTAGTTTTGAATTTGAGATATTTATTTTTTATACACCCCTTAATTTTTCTGTTGGCTGAATTAACTAAACTATATTTTATTTACGTAACTGTAACTTTTATTCACACAGAAAAATCAACGAATACGTCCAAGATAAAGTATCATTATCGTGATATTATTTACTCCAGGGGTTAGCTGCACAGAACTGCTTTCAGTAATCATGATTCAGGTGTGTATTTTAATCTATTTGTAGTTATGTACATTATGTTTATTATGACAGTGTAATAAGTCTAACAATAAAAAATATATATAACCAACTTTAACGATTTAAACTAATTTAAAACTTTACTCAACAAACCTACTATTATTAAAAGTATAAGAGTGTCAAAATCAGATAATTTTTGTTTTTAAGTATTGATTGTAAACTTTTGTAACATTGCATTAAAAAAACTAAATCAGCATCGGTCATCAGCAATATCTGCAAAAGGGCTTATCGGCCCAGCCCTGACATTAACATGTTACTATGTATAGTAACCAGCATCCTCTGGTTAAAGTTTTAACCTAACGTTCCAAATATTATAATTTATCACTTCAGCCAAACAGGTTTTGTTGTTATGTAGAATAACCGGTTAAAATAATAACTTGCATGTATTTAATTATATTAACCAACAAGATCGGTTAGTTTGGAAAATAACAGCTTATTACGCCACGAAGATAGTTTCAACATTTGCGGATAGAGGGTGTCATGTGGTCAGCACGAGTCATCTGGCAGTTAATCTCAGTTTTATAAATCGGAACCATAACTTGTTTATTCAAGTAGCTCCTCAATAGTTCTCACGAAGCTGAGTTGATCCCGTTTCAGACAAACTACTGCTCAGAAAAATCTGTAAGCACCGGGGATCGAGCCTGGGACCACTGGACCTGTATTCAGGAATAAATATGTATATAAATATATCTGTACATATATCCTTAACGGATATATATATATATATTTATATACATAACCTGAACGGGTACTAAACACAATTTTGAAACATTCAAAAAGGTCCTTCAGATGTCGTTACGACTATACTAATGAAGTCCACGTGCCCTGCCCTGGGAGGGAACCTGCCACCCGCCTAGACATGAACCCAGCGCCGCCCAGTGGCGTGCTACACAGCTTGCGTGACATCTAAGCAGGGCGGTAGGGGGTAAGGGATACTCAAACACAAGATACAATCTATGGGCCGACGCCTCCTAAATAGTAATGAACTGATCCGATGATATCCCCTTCGCATAGATTGAAATAATTATTAGTAATTGTGTGCGTCGCTCTATAATAGAGTCATTAAATTAACTACTTTAATATGCACGGCACCCTTACCTACCCTCTCTTTTTACACGCACTGCAGAATATTGTGAATTGTGTTTTAAATTTATCAGTACGCTCAAAGCAATGTTGGTGATGACTCAATCTGAGAAGGTAAAGATGAGGCAGGTAGCTCAAAGCAAGTGTACCCCCCAATGGCGTGAAGAGAGACTGAGATATCACAAAGGGGAGATCATCAACCTAATAGACTTGGCCGAGATTAAAACACCAAACTTTCCTCAAACAGCGATAATGTACAATGAGAATCTATTGTCTTAGGCTGAACGGTCAATGCTGGGGGTGTGGATTTTCTAAAAAGCAAAGAAAGTTATTTATGAAGAACAAAAATTTGAATTAAAAACGTAACTGTGTGCAAAGATTATTAAAAGGTGTGGGATATTATAGAATATTATATCATAAGTATATTTTATTAAAATTAGGTGAATTATGGAACATACCAGATCACTAAAATTAAATTATTCAAATGTATGAATGGACTTCACGTTCTGATTTTAAAATATTTGAGCCTTCACTTTCATTCAGAATAAGCTGCTAGAGAAAGGAACAATGTTTTGTTTATGATACGTGTGTAAAAACCTTAGTTATTTTTAAGGGTCTTGCTTTCAAAGACCCCTTCACGTTTTACAGTCAGTATGAAAAACTTTCAAAAAAAATATAGAGATAGAAATCAGAATAAATCCAAGCTAGTCTGGGAATAGACTTTGAAAGTTGGCGAATAAAAACTGAGTCGGGGTGAATTCTTATTGGTTGACCCTTCCATGAAGTCCGTGGGGTTGACAATCACTGCCACGAATCAAATCAAAAGGGGCATTGCGTTTTCCACCGTCACAAAGTGGAGATGTAATCAGCACTCGGTTTGTGTTCAAAAAACAAGGCATGGAGGAGCAATAGGCACCCCAAATGAGTTTTCAATAATCATTGTATGGAGGAACAATATACACTCTAACCGGGTTTTCAATAATCATTGTATGGAGGAACATTTTTTTTTTTACGATTTGAACATTTAAAAAAAAAATCTTTATATGAATAGGGCTGGCTGCAAGATGATGGTTCATTTTTCCGATAAAACCCGTCTTAAGGCTATTTTAATGAAAAAGTATTTTTGAAAATATTGTTACAAGATATTATACACTATATGAAGACGTTGGTACATTTGTGTCATACTATTCATTTAATCTGCTCAATATATATTTTTTTAATTACTATTTTATGAGCATTATTTTATTGGTATCAATACTACATCCCAGATGTGACAACTGCATTAATGTAGTTTTAGTAACTTTGTAACTGTCAAATACTACTCAGGATCCTACTATAGCTAAAAAACTGTTCGACCAAAATTCTTCACATTTAAACAAATCTATAATTTACCACCACATGCTGATTTAGGCATTGTATTGTATCGATATTAGTTCAATTTTTGGCGGCGATAACTATTGTAATGAAATAGATTTTCATTTAATAATAACTGTAATCAAAAGTTCCCACCCTTAGTATAATTATTTCAAATTAATGAAAAGTTTCAGAACATAAAACTAAATGCACCCACATGTGTTAGGAAATATTCTTATACACCTGGGTGATCATTTATTCATTTTGTTGTTGTTTACAACGACTCTGTGAGGTCAGCTTATTTTTTTTTGTTTGTTTAATATCCCCAAACCCCTATTGCAAATACTTGTGAAATATAACTTCGGAAACACTCTCTTTCTAGATTCTAGAACATGTGCAACCTACAGAAAGATAGAAGCTACTAGAACAATTTATTTCAAAATATATACTCAAATAGAAGGCTTCTTTCTTCATTCTGTTCACAATCTTACTGCAGAACGGTCCACAAAAGTTTAATCTCTGATTATTTTATTTTTTTGTACACAGCCTTGATGAGAAGCGGTCGGCGCTAAATCAGTACTAATTTTCAAATTCAATCCGCGACGCGTTAATCTGCCGTATCGTGTGTGGACATCAAATTATTCAGGATAAATTAATTAAAAAATCTAGAAATAACAAATATTTCACCCATAGTTAGTATTAAAACCGGACTCCAACCCAAGACTCCACAACAAGAAAGTATCCTTACAACTTGGTTTTGACAACGAGGGGCGTCCAACAAAACAATTCTCAGTAGATAACAAAACTCTACACGATGATATTTACTATTCGTACACGAGTTTCCTTTTATCTTATTAGTAAATATTTAGGCGCTAGGACTGAGTGTGAATTAAAGACGCAGTTTCCTTACCTGTTAGTTTGTAAGTCGTGTGCAGATATAGGCTCTGTGTGTTTGGTAAGTGCACATTAAATCCTCCCAACAGCAACACAGCTCCGCAGGTAACAGGATATTAATTCGAACTCCACACTCAAGGTTGAATCTACCAAACCTCACCTCCACCTGCCGACTAAACAAGATAATACCTCCACGACGCCCCTTATTATTACAATAGTAGCTCAGGGGTATGTTCATTACCAAGGATTCAATTAACGCCCGCCGGGGTGCGAACTGACAAAGTGAGACGACTCTCCAATAAGGTAGCAATCAAGAACTCCTTTGTATGTCAAATGAAAACAAATCCTTCATTCCAAAGTCGTATCGTATTGGAAGGCCGGAACGTTTAGAGAATGCTTCTGGGTCCTGGTTCCGACCTCTTCCCTTCCTGCTCACACGGCCTCCCTAAGTATGGTACGTGCAATGAGATCTAAAGACGTGTCACCCACCGTCTTCCGGGGAAAGATCAATATACAGACTGTGCCAAAATAGGAAACACCTGAATTTCAACAAGAGAGAACAAGTTTAAGGAAAGTATGGCATTAAGTGGGTAAGTTCAAAAGAATCTTTAACTTCAATGTGCTAGCTATTTATAAACGATACATTTTAACATGAGCCTTTTAACGCTCTAAACGCTTCAGTGGCCGAATGGTCTAAGGCATCACTCTCGTATTAGAATGGCCTGCTGATGACGGGAATATCGGGGTTCCAAAACAGGTAGGGTCTACTCTTGCTTTTTTTCTTCCTAAATGGTTTCCCACTCTCCTTTCACGCAAATGCGGGTATGTTACCTCTAAATAATTCCTTCCTCAACCATACCACAGAGTAATATCATCTGAGTAGGTAGTAAGATACGGAAATAAAAACAAATATTAACGGTTTATCAGCATCGTTGGGGATGTAGACAAGGACATCCATGACGGGGAGGTAAAGGTTCGAATCTTGACCAAGTATATGGAAATAGCTTTTTACTTTCTCGCTATCTTACAGATAGAGAAAGTATTGTGATCGTCAAAAAAATCGAACTCGAGATTTTGATTAATCTCGACGTTTCATGACCCTCCGAATCTGAAAAAGTGTTTTTTGAATTTCCGTTTGTCTGTCTGTACCTCCGACTAGAGCCTAAACTATTTTACCGATCGGGCTAAAACTTGGTATTAAGGGTTTTCATATGGTTGCCTCAAGGGATTTTCGGAATTGGATATCCAACCCTAAAATTAAAGGTGGTTTACTGAAGGGCAAAAATAGAAAAAGTTGATGTTCTCAAAATCGGTTATAACGATTTTGATTAAATTTTATTTCCTAACATTTATAAATATTACAAACAGAATGAATACTCTCAATACTTCGGTAAAATGATTTTAAGGGCTCCGGTCTGATACGTAAATTCTCTTTTTTTTTTTATCATATCTCCGAAACTATTTGAGATATAAAATTACTTATCAGTGCGAATATGTAGATCTATTTATAATATAAATATTTTATTTAGAACATATTTTTATAAAACCAAAAACTTTCAAGCTATACATCAATATATACATATATTTTTTCTAACTTTTAGAACACTTAAGGTAAAATATTGAGACCGTAAAAAATCTAACCTGAAATGTTGATGGATGTCGACGTCTCANAGAACCCTAAAAAGTGGTTTTCGCAATGCCGTCTCTTTGTCAGTCTGTACCTCGGGCTACAGCCTAAACTATTTTACCGATTGGGCTAAAACTTGGTATCTAGCTAGGGTTTTCATAGATTTACCCCGAGGAATTTTTGTAAATGAATATCCAACCCTAGAATTAAGAGTAGTTTCCTTAAGGGCGGAAAGAGAAACAATCGATTTTTAGCAAAATTAGCTATAATAATTTTGATTAGATTTCATTCCTAGGCTTTGATCAATATTACAAACCAAATGGCTTCTCTCAACTTTTTGTCAAAATGACTTTAAGGGTTCCGGTCTGATGCGTAAATTTTAATTTTTAATTTTATCTCCATAAGTCTTTGAGATATGAATTTACTTATCATGTATGTATGTGGATTTATTTATAACAAACAGCTTTTACTTGGAGTATATTTTTACTAAACCAAACATTTTCAAGCTATACACAAACATATTTTTCTTTTAAATTTGCCAACGCTTTAAGGTAAAGTATTACAACCGTCAAAAAAATCCAGCCCATGATTTTGATGGATGTCGACCCCCTTAACCCTAAAAATAATAGCAGTTTACTAGAGGATGAAAAGAGAAAAATATCATTTTCTCAAAATCTGCTATAACGATTCTATCTCTTTCATTTTAGACTCAATAGTTAATAATTACATATTTTATTAGTCAAAATATATAAAAGATAAATTTAATAGCAATTCAATAACCATAAGATGTCATCCCCTAGTAAAATGACGAAAGTTTTAACCGGAAGTCAAAATTTCAATACAAAATGTTGGTCCTTGAGGACCCAACATCGAAATTTTTATTGGTCGAAATATACAAATGAAGACGTAAATTCTATGAAAATAAAATTATTAAATTTAAAACCATGAATCAAAAATGTTTTACGTATGTCTAGCGCAATTTGTTCTTGGGTTTGTTAGTGTATATTACATTACGAATTTTTAGTAAATATCTGCATTCCTAAACAATAGAGCGAGAAAGTTGGTGCGGGGTTCCGTACCATTTATTTTCCTAAATGATTCAAGTTTTTTTTATTAAATGACTAACCATTTTCTCTCCAAGCAAATACTGGTAGGTTTCCTCTAGATTTTAACCTTCCGCAACTGTACACTATTATTGTTAATATGTGTATAGCTCAGACGGGTAGTAGGACAGGGTGCATATAAACAAAAAGAACTTCTACCTGCTCGTCGCCAACAACCCAATCTATTGCGAGCATGAAGTTTAAGTAAGAATTTTAATTAACATATTCAAGAATTTTTACGGTAATCAAATCCGAAACCATTAGATCGGTTGGCAGAAGAATGCAACAAGTGAGCTAAGATGCGGAATTGTAAGTTCATTGATGGCGATCAACCAGCACTTGTGGGCACACGGACCAAACGTCAAGCTCCTCTGGTCTGATATGGTTGAAGGTAAAATCCCAGCAGAGTGTATTGATAGTCGCTCTGTCTAAAAATTGTTTTCCACACTACCTTCACGCATAGTTGGGTAGATTCTTTTATATTATTTCTTTCTCATCCCTACTTAGAGATGAAAATTTACCGGGAAATTTAGAGTAGGAAAATTTTCTGTAGTGGCGGAGTGGAGGGTTTAAATTGTAGAGGTAGTACCTAGAGCCTGTTATACTTCTAAATATAATGGGTTAAGAAACGAGTGGGTTATAAGAAGGGTGATGGGGTCCGGGGGTGGGAGGGGTAGATAGGAAGCACGGAGGAACAGACAAATGCCGGGCCAACCTTTGAATTATTTAATTAACTTATTGATGATAAAGTAAAGTCTCGATAAGCAACTAGTAAATAGATGGGAGAACCCCAGCCTGAGTGACACATTCAGCCAATAAGCGCTGTAGCCGATACATTTGTGTATTAACTAACATATATTATTGGGATGATGTTTCTGGTGTTAACGCCCTTAGGAGAAATTAAGCTTAAGTATAAACGCTACATTTGAGATTTATCTCGATTACATTAGTTCCATTTAA
Source organism: Timema bartmani (assembly GCA_902151455.1). Lineage (NCBI taxonomy): Eukaryota > Metazoa > Arthropoda > Insecta > Phasmatodea > Timematidae > Timema > Timema bartmani. The sequence goes on from CABFWB010006502.1 coordinate 20,866, forward strand.
TCAGTTGACATTATTTTACAGAAATAATAAGATAGTTGAAAATTTTCCGTTTTGGAAAATTTTAAGGAACATTTTCTGTCCCACGTCTCTATCCGTACCCCATTATGTGGGCAATCCAGACTTGTGGTAATATACCGTAGAAGAAACATATAAAAATGAACGAGCAGGTCGAGTCAAATGTTCTGAAACAACCTGTAAAACGCAAAGTAAGGGGAAGGGCCCTCTTTTGTTGTTTGCAAATCGTATTTCCATGTTGCAATGTTTTATCGCTTTGTTTCTTTCGTTCCCGACTCCTTCTTTACCATTTCCGAGTTACACCCACCCCCTCGAACCCTCAAGCGCTTTCCCCACATTTGCTGCACTGTCCTTACAAAGTGGAAACCCAAATGAAGGAACAAGGCGAGGAGGAAGAGAAAAACACGCAATTCATCGTCAACATGAAGGGAGACGAAAAAAAGAATAATACATCAGCAAAGATAGAAATAGTGAGCATTTTTATATTTTATTTTCAAATCCAAGCAACATAAAATAAGTAACCTTGTTTGTATATCAAATTTTCATGACCCCCTGAACCAAAAAAAGTATTTTTTGCAATGTCCTCTGTCTGTTACTGGGATTATAGCCATTTTACCGATCAGGCTAAAACTTGATGTGGGACCTATAGAGTTTTCATAAGGTTCCTCAGAGGGTTTTTTTTAGTTCTATTCAAACTTAAAATTAAGGGTAGCTTACTTAAGAGTAAGAGGTGAAAAAAGTCGATTTTCTTATAAATCTTCTACAACGATTTTTATCAAAGTAAATATCTCCATTTCTAGGCAAGGGAGCGTGAAAGTCTGCACGGTTCATCGTACAATATTTTTTTAATGAAATCGCAGAGCACAGAGTATAAAGAATGTGCCATTCATAAGACAAACAACATTTTATTTGAACAATGTCAAGAGCGCCGAGGATCTGACCAGACCCTTATGCCCTTATATAAGATAAGCCAATTATAATCCCCGTTGGGGTCGGAGGGTTGTAGTGGGAGTAGATGAGAATATATATATGTCTTTCTCTGTATCTTTATGATATGAAAACCTTGATACTGCCACAAAAATAAATGATACGATGCACTACAAAGACTTTATCTTTCTTTTATATTAAAATATACATTTACAAGAAACTCGTAAGATTGTTGAAACAAAATACTAGGTCTACACATTGTTGTAGAAATATTACACTAAATATCATAAATGAAATAATATACACACTTACTTTATCGCACTAGGAACTTGGAACATTGTTACAGAAAAATTGAGAAAAGAGAAACATCTTTGTCCACCAAAGAGCACAAGAATCAAAATCATTTTCAAATATCTGAATTAAAACTTATATATAGTTGCTCATAGCTCAGAAACTAATGTTTTTATAAAAATATATTTCAAATAACAGATTTTTAGCTTTAAAAGTACTAAAACTTTACAATTATAAGTTATTTCACATCTCAAATAGTTGCGGAGAAATAATCAACATTGGAAAATTTCCCAAAATGTAAAGTACCCTCGAAGTAGTTTTCACGAGAAAATGAGAAATGCCATCTTGTTTATTATGATAAACAGTGTCTAGATATAGAATCTGTGTGAAGAAAGATTAGGAGACTGATTAAGATAAAACCACTTCTGTACACTTAGCTGAGATTCGAGCCTCGATCTCTCCACCCTGGGCAAAACAGACTATACGTGACTGATGCCCTTTTCAGTGTGTCCACCGATGTAGGAAAACTGTTAGTACGCTCATGTTGGTATAGTTAGTATAAAAATAAATAACACATTAACTTTAAAGATTGTGGATTTGAACCCCGACCTGCCCTTCATCGGCTTGACAATTAGTCCACGTGCCCACCAGTGCAAGTTACATGGTGTCACTTCGTAGAACAAACTAAACTGTACGGCAATGTTTTTGGCACAGGCAATAGATACCAAGGGCTAAGTCATGACTCTAAACATAACCTTGTACTATTCTCTCTCTTCTTCTTCTTCTTCTTCGAGTTGTCCACGCATGCGCCACTGCGCAACCCTAACCGCTTTATGTCAATCCACCTTGGAAGTAGGCCCTACCGGTGTCAATTTTTCAATATATTATCATTATTATTATTATTATTATTATTATTATTATTATTATTATTATTATTATTATTATTATTATTATTTAGCACCGCGCCTTATTACCCTTTCGGGTTATACGTTTAAGTACTAATTACGCTAATGGGTTAGGAATTGGGAAGGTTGAATTTATAGGAAGTGAACCCGCATTTGCGTGGAGGGAAAAACCATTCCCAGTTCACCCGAGCGAGATTCGAGCCTCGATCTCCCCATCCTCGGTAATCTAGCCCAACACGAAACCAACGCGCCACGGAGGCGGGTTTTTCAATATAAATTGAGCCATATGCAAAACATCGCAAACAATATGTGGGAAAAATTTGATTCGTTTACTGAATCGAAATCTGTGAGTGTAATAAAATATGCACAACATTTTTTACACACCCTTAATTACTAACAATCTAATAAATAACTAATCTTAAAATGACATACACTTGCCATGAAAACTTTTATAAGAAGAAGTGAAAAAAATTTGTTCAGCATCTATTTGAAAATAAAAATAAAAGACATTCTCAAGTTATTCATCTTGATCCCTTCACTGTAGCTAATGGCCAATTCTTCAGCTGTCTAAAATGACATCTCGTTTCGATTTGAATGATGTGTCAAGCTTTCTGGCGCCTTTCAAACCTTGCAAGGTCTGAATTGACAAAGAAGCCGGGAGAGGAAAGTTTTTTTTTTCAGAACGGTAGAAATACGAGAAGAAGTTTTGCCAACTTATATTATTTCCCACTAAGACTAAAATGCTCCCGTGTTTAGTTTAACGACGCATTTTAGTATTAATCTTGGTAGGGTTTGAAACAAATGTTTTTAGAAAGTGAGGTAGTTTGAAACTTTAACAAGAAGTTGGCGGATTTATATATGAGTCTCTTGCTCTAATTCCCAAGTTAAAAACAAGTACATAATAACTTAAAAGAGGAAACTCAAAATTAGCTATGCAAACTAGGGGGTTTTGAGAAGCGTACCTGTGACCTTATATCTCGAATAAAATTGAATTTTAACGATTTCAAAATACACTAGAGTTGACCGTTCACCAGTTTGGAGGAAAATTTATCAACAGCCCCCTTCTTAGGACTAAAAAGAAGAAACGCATACAATTATCGCTATAAGAGTTGGCTTATGAAACGTACAGGTACGTACATTTTTAATAAGGTTGCCAGACGTCCCGGTTTTCCGGGATTGTCTCGTTTTTTTTAGATGGCGAAAGTTTCTTGGACTACATCATCACCGGTGACGAGATGTGGTGTCACCACTACGAGGCTGAATCAAAACGAAAGTCAATGGAGTGGTGACATGCGAATTCCCCATCAAAGAAAAAGTTCAAGACGCAGCTATCGGTGGGTAAAGGGATGCACACTGTCTTTTGGGTTAGGAAAGGCACAATCTTCCTTGATTTTCTGGAACCCAGACAATGCATCAACTGTGACCACTACATCGTGACGCTGAATTATCTGAAGGCCCTAATACCACTTCGAGACATACAATTGTCCCAGTTTTTTACTTTTTTCTTTTTTTCTTCTTTTTTATCCCGCAATTCAGGTAAGTTCCGTATATTCAATAAGTTTAGTAATTACCTTCTTTGTGAATGTGTACGTATTGCGTCATTGTGAGAGTGTTAGTGGTTCTGAAATTTACTTATATATTAAATTAAATTTACAGTGTTAAAAGTCTAGACATGTTGAAAAGACGGTGCAAAATTGTGATACTTTTTTTTTGTCCCTGTTTTCCCTAGCAAAAATCTGGCAACCCTAATTATGAATAATTTACAAATGAAACGTTGTTGTAACAAAAACCAGAGCGTAATGTACACGTTACTTATTAATATATAATAACGATAACATGCTTCGGTGTTCATGTGGTCTAAGGTGTCATTCTCACAATAGGGTGAGTTCAAATCCTGGTTGGTAGTACTGAATGTGGTTTTTTTATTAATAGTTTTCTACTCCACATCCAAGAAAGTGTGAAAAGATTCCCTCTAAATTATTCCTATTTCTTATCTGACACCTTAGCTCAGTCGGTAGCGTGTCTCTCTATCGAGCAAGGGGTCCCAGGTTTAATTCTCAGCATGGCCAAAAAATGTATAATTGGTGAAATATAGGTTTACCCTTTCACAGTGATGAATTAACGGCCGGGGACGCCGGTAGTGGAAAATATATGGCTTGGATAAAAAAATTACCAAGACCACAGGCTGGAAACAGTAATGGATAACCTATATATACCTACTTCATCTCTACAGTCTTGGTGTACGACAACTGCCAAGTGCGTTGACCAATGTTAGCGAGATTTGACAGGAACATTCTTTGATCCTAGGCCAAACGATGAATGTACATGCTTTTTTTTATCTGGCTTTCCGTTTCAATATGGCGGACGCTCAAAAAAATTTTGTTCACTATCTAATTTAAAGTGATTTGAATTTATAATCCCAAACAATTGATTGAGTTGTCCAACTATGATGCATTTTTAAAAATTTTAAATTCTTTTGTGGGAATGACGTCTTAAACCACGCAAACCCCAATTTTTCTCAATAAACATAATGTACTAATGAGTCTATTTATATTATTAGAGCTCTGTTGTATTAAATTTATCTTTTATATATATATATAATTCTGAATATATAAAACCTCAGCTAACATTTTCCTGATAGTATCCTTAGAATTATGATCATTTAGTTGCAAATCTGTACGGTTGGACGAAAAGGTTAAGACTTCAATGGTTACGGTTACAATCGGTTCAGAGTGGTAGGAGACGTTGTGGTGATAAGATTATTTTTTAGTTACTAAACTAACATTGAGGTACCCAACTTTGCCCAGGAGAAATATTTTAGGGTAGAAAGGGTAAGAAGAGTACAAATGTTTAAGGGTAGAAAGTGTAAAAAGAATTTAAAGGGTTAAAAGTTGAATAAGGAGAAAAAGGACAACAAGATTATAAGTTTAGGGTAAAAAGGTGTAAAAAATGAAAAGAGAAAAAAGGGCAAAATTGGAAAAAATTATAAACAAGACTAAAATGATAAAATGGGTGAAATGGGTAAAAAGTAAATTTAATATATATAAAAAAAGGTATGAAAGTCAAAAGGGGTGAAAGGGGGGGAAAAAAGGATAAAGGTTCCAAAACTGTAGAAACTCAAACGTTAAACAGGGCAAAAAGGTTAAAAGGGTGCAAAAAGTGTATAAAGGGGTAAAAATGGCAAAGGGGGTAAAAAGTAAATCCAATCCAAATTTTAAAATCCCTGCTTCCAGGTTCACATGTTCGTGCAAAGGGGATACCATAACCCGCATTGCACAAATGTATCAAATGTAGTAATAAATCTATCTCACATTTTTTAGGTTTTTAATTAACTAAAAATTAAATCCGGCAGAAAAGTATTACCGATGTTCGGTAAATTTAATTAAATATTACCTCTACCGCCTTACAGTAGCAAGTGTGCATCAGTGAACGTTTGAATATAGCGCCACTGTCTTTGGCCAAAATTTACATAATGTCGTATTACGACTAACATGTAAGTTTCTAATGGCAAACACCAATTTGGCAACGGAGTTTTGTTTAGAGCCACATATTCTGCTCTTCATCTTTCCCGAATCAGCAATGATCTGTTAGGAACAGGCAGTGTGGTAGATTTAGTATATCGACAAAATATCGAGCAAACAATCTCTGACGAAACAATCAATGACAAACCAATTTTGGCTCAAAAAAATGAAGACTGCGCAAATATTAACAGCAAAATCCTAAGAAAATTTCCTGGTGATTTTCAGAGTTATTACAGTAGTGGTGCTAGCGAAGATGTCAGTGAACAACTACATTTTCCTGCAGAATGTTTAAACAGTCTGGAAGTAATCAAACTGCCCATGCACAAACTGGAGCTCAAAGAAAACGCATTTGAGTGTCTTAAGGGTAACTTAAAACACAGTGAAGGGTCTGATAGTCGGTATAAGAAGGCGATTAAAACATATGTACAATAACTCCACTGTTCGCGAGGTATTGACTGGAGTATCATGCGGGGAACGAGTATTTATTCCTAGAGTGAAATTATCTTCTTCAGAAAACTAAAATTAAAAACATGGTTTTGTTTTTTAAATAAATTTACTTTCACTTTAAAAATGCATGTTTTAAAGAAGGAACATTTTTTTGCCGGATTCACTAGTAGAGAGTATTAGTTTGATTTTTGTCTAGCTTGATCACAAAGGAAAAATATCAAATTTTAATCCAAGGTGAAATTATAGGAGAGATATGTCAACTTGAAATTCAAAGTGAAATGCTCAGACTGTAGTAACAATAGTAGCAATGAGGGAGCCCTACTAGTATATATGCCTATAGCCTGAACGGCTAACTAGACACGGTGAAGAAAATGTACAGAATTGTATAATATAATACTTTATCATATATATATATATAGTCGAGCGATAAAAATATGTGCAAATATGTGACATGTGCACTTTATCCAGAAACATATCAACATAAAGTTAGTTCGATAAACTATTCAATTGAATTGTACTATATACATTACGAATAATATAAAGTTGACATTAAAATTTGTATTGTATAAACCTTGAGGTACTTAGTACTAGAAATATGATCCTACCTCCTGGGTACATATTTATAATGAGCTCTGGATCACACATAGCCCCCCCCCNNTCGACCCCTTTCTTTCATAATACACGAAGACTAAATCTTAAACACCACTGAGGTTTGAAACAAAGTATCTCAGCTCAGAGGTGCTTGGAAACCCTGACGAGTCTGCCCAGTCCTACACTTATAAGAATAATGGTAAAGGCACCAAGCTATTGGTTTCGGGCGCAATCGCTTATTTATTCAACGTAGAGGTAAAATGAGCATCTTCGTTTAGGCTCTGTAGTGTTTACAACATATTGGTGGGCCTGAAGACAGTAAGGCAGGATCATTTAGCATGTTTTTATGGTAAATGGAAGGTCGGAGTTCTATTCCCAGCGAGGTGTCTTTAAGGGTGATTTTCCTTAAGAGTTTTTCACTCTCCCTCTATGTAAATGTGGGTACAGACCCTTTAAATTCTACCTTACTCATGCCTAAAATGTAAGTGTGATTTAAAAAAACGTATAGATCGTAAGGTTATTAAGACACGGTGGAAGATTTGTTTTTTTCAGCTTGGAAATAAAACACACAATACGTATGTTGGCGATATTGGCGCGAAAAAGAACTAGGGTTGCGGGTCAGAGGGGAGAGTAATCTTCAGCTGCAGAAGTCACGACTCTACTCTATCTGAAGGTGCGACACTTCGATTTCACCCTTGAGAGGAGCAGAAATGGCGGTGTGACACGTCTCGATATCGATGTACCCTCCCGCCCCACCCTCACAAGACTGCGCGAGACACTTCTTCCCGGCGCCGCAAGGACATTGATTGGTGAATCATTCCACAAGAGACGGGGCCTGTGTTGAAAGATAATGAAGGGGAAAACATCCTTTTAAGTGGTTAGCTTCAATCATTTTAAAATTAAAAAATTATTGATAAACAAATAAATTAATTGGTGAACAAGAAGTTTTCACTTTTCAAGCATACATTTTTAGTGCACTAGGTTACCCGTATCATACCATACGGTATGGTCACACAAAAGAGATGGGGGTGAGTAAGATAGAATTTAGAAGATATCTACCCACATTTACGTTGAGGGTGAGAGGGAAACAATTTAAGAAAAACCTCAGTGCACCTGGCTGGGATTCAAACCCCGAACTCTCAGTATTCAGACACCGTGACAGTAAGAGATTGAAACCTTTGTCTAAGTGCCCAACGATTCGGGATATGTTTACACAATTACTTCAAGAGGTATTTTGATTTGAATTTTAAATTTCATTACAAATTAAATAAAAATGATGCGGGGTCAAAACAAAATTGGTAGAAATTCATCGACAGGGAGTATATTGTATATGAATTATTATTATTATTATTATTATTATTATTATTATTATTATTACTGTTATTATTATTATCACCGCGTCTTACTACCCATTAAGGTTGTACGAACTTATGCTAATGTGTAATGGTAGGGTGACTTGAGGTGAAATGAAGGACCTACAGTTTAAAGTGCAATCCGAACCACGGTGGAGGCCTGGCATTCCTCACATTCACAAGTTGTGATTAAGACACGTCTTGTCAGAGGTGAAGGAAGGGTTTGGCAATCAGATAAATCTGTGCCGGGACCAAGGATTGAACCCCGGACACCCAGCACAGACATCTTACCCCTAGACCGCCAGGTCACCTTTGTATATGAAAAATGATCAAATTTTAAAGAGAGAATACAATAATTTAGAATGGAAAAATATATCCTATAGAAAATAGTGATATAAAAATAATAAAAAGAAATGATCAAATTTCTCAAAATAATTTTATATTTGATTTGTAAAGTGCACCTTTCATTACTTCATGACGATGGATGGTTTTAAACTCGTGATAACGTGTCAAGCAAACTAAAACCCATGAGGATATGCAACCCATGACACATACATGTTTGAATATTTGCATGAAAGACAACTCACGGCGTTTCCAGGAACGTTCTATTAAACGCAACTACGTACTCCTTGGGCCATTCACATATAATTATGTTCACTTATGGGATAAGGATGAAGAAGGTAAAAGTTAGAGTAAGCGTAGCAGCATTCACGTGGAGGAAGAATGGGAAGCCATTAAAAAATATAATTTAGTACAACCATTCAGGATTAAAACCCCAACCTTCTCGGTAATAATAAGTACAGTCAAGACGATTTGGTATATAACATAGCTGTTGAAAAATATCGATAAATAACCACACCATATACACCTAAAAAATATCAAAATAGACAAGATATTTATAAAAAGTATAGTTGCTAAACACAGCCCTTGGCGTATGAATACATGAAAGTATACGTGTCAGATATGTGTCAATGAATGATGAGCTTACTATACTTATAAAGTTAAGCACTTTGTTGTCCGTCAAAAGTTTGATAACGGAAACTCAAAATGTTGGATTCAGGTTGTGGCACAGATTTTGTTAATTTTAGGATTGCTGGAGGAAAGGTGGCACTAGGAAAAAGACAGAATAATTACCCTGAAGATTTAGGCCTTATCAAACTTAACCCCTCCTCATAATACACTTTCATATAAAATGCGACACAAATTCAAAAAACAACATAAAAATTGAAACGTTTCCAATTTTATGCCACACTATGATTTGTTCTACCCACGTGAATTTGACAATAAAAAAATAATCACAAGGCTGGTAATGGAAAGTGTTAGGCTAACAATATATTACCTGTAATGGGGAGGTCGAGGTTCGATTCTCCACTGGGTATATTAGAGGTTATTTTCCACGTGTAATTTATCAGTCAGGATTTCACACCCTCTCTCCACCCTAATGATAGTGCACTCTCATTAAACCACCTTCCTCACCCTTAAACTTTAGTATAAGCCAATGATAACCATAGTATCAATAATAATAAATATATAAAATAATTAAAAAATGGAAACCACGATTACTCTGTGCAAATAGCGACACCAAATAGTTAACATTTAGATCTGAGAGCACAAAATTGGTGCTATATTCTTACCCCCACACCCTTCTGCACCCTTCACGGATCTAAACGTTAGGCTCATCAGTAATCAAGCCAGTCGCCCCTTCGATCATCGCCCACGGTCTCATCTGCGTCCTGAGCGCCGAGACCACCAGACGACCTCACTGACGAGTCCAGGAGGAGGAACAGGAAGGGAGGGGTGGGGGCTGGGAGAGTCAATTAACAGCAGGGTAATTAGCTGGCTGCTCTCTGATGTTGTCAATACCACAGTATCAAGGATCGAACCCCTGTCACCCTCAGGGGAAAAGTCTAGATCAACATCGACGTCAAAGGAAACAAGCTACTGTCAAGGGCGCCTCTTACTCAAAGGAGCATTACCTGACAACTGGAGATTTAAGATGTACAATTTTAATATCCCAAATGTAATTTGTCCCAAGGACTTTTAACACCAGATAAAATTATCTCCAATAAAGTAATAACAGCGATTTAATTTATCTTCTCATATTGAAGTATTTCCTACAACGGTTTATGACTGAAGGTGTCACTAACGTCGGGTCGGCTGTAGATATGATATGTTATTACAATCAAGGGTTTAATAAATGCGTTACCTTCCATTAGGATTCAATGATTTGAAATATTTCCTGTCTATTTCCATTAATTGTTTGTATTTGGTATTTGACAGTAACTCCCCTCTTATCTATCACACACTCGTCCTCCCAACACATTGATGGATATATGAATGTATGTAACAACCTCTACAGGTGTCCCCTCCTCAAACTCTAACCCTTCACCTACTTTGTAGGTCGCAAGCCACCGCTGCGGAACATTTTCCAAGAAAGTTTCATCCATACTCACAATGTGGTGACAGTTTTAACATATTTTATATAATACAATAAAATAGGGAAATAATTATTTTAAAATTAGAACTACACTATTGAACTGCTCCAAATTTTGCTGTTGTTAAATGAAAAATGCAATAAGCCAAAATTGTTAGTGATTTGAGCGTAATCATGTGTCTATTAGCCCGGTTAATCGGTCTTGAGATGGGTGCTATAAAAGTTCGCATGTATACAGTATGTCCAGATAACTATTTTGGCAGGATCAAAAACATATGAAGCTAATATTCGTGTTAAAACTTTATATGGACATATTTTTGCTTCAGAATGGCATCAATTTACCCTTCTTCGTAAATAATAAGACAAAGAACTGAAATAATGATAATAATAATAGTAATAGTTAGGATCATAAGTTAGTAGGTCTGAACCAGTCTATCAAAAATCATTGACTTTTTTTTCTAGTTGAGAAACAACATGAACTCATCTATAAGTTAATAATCCTTTAAGGTTGCTGTTTGATGTTTTTAATATTGTTTTCATCAAAACTGTAGGCGAAAGCTCTACCAGTTGAAAAGTTAAAATTTTAAGTTTAAAGCCTTTTTAAAAAGGTGTGATAACTTAAATAAACCCCTATAAAACCAGTCCAAATTATCTTAAAATGTTCTGTTGTGACCTTATCAAAACACGACTTTATGTGTTGGAGGAAAGCTAGATCTAGGTTCCTAACATTTCGCTTTAATCACATCAGTAAAAATTTTCGCGTAGAGCGTCATTGGTTAAAAAACAACTAAAAATGTAAGCTTTTTAACGGTTTAGAAACCCGCTGAAAAGTTTCGCCTGCATTTGGTTGAAAACAATATTTAAAAATATCACACAACTTCTTTAAAAAATGTGGGATTTCTTAACGTCTGCAACGCCCTCCCATGTCGCACCCTTAAAGGACTTGAAACCAATCCAAATAAAATAAAACCATGTAATAAAATATCAATAGCTGCTGTATACGGGAATCATTAAATTTTGCACCCCTCTCAAATGATGGGTTTAGAAGTCTCCCTTACGGTCGTAATCATACATTACCCTCAATTTGCTACCCCTCACTGATGCTCCTGGGGTATAGGCAAGCTAACGTGCTCTAATATCAGGGTCATCCCCCCCTTCGCCCCTAGAATAAAAGGTGGGGAAGAGCAACCAGGGGTTAAAACTGAAAACTACACCGAGTTCATTAACAAGAAGAGTCATATGAGAGAGAAAGAGAGAGAAGGGTTGAGAGTAAGAAGGGTAATAAAGAGAGAGTTGGAAAGAGATGGTTGTTCGT
>CABFWB010006503.1:5064-26019 GCA_902151455.1 Timema bartmani
GGGTTTAAACCTGTTAACAAAAGCTAAGGTTTTACGACGGCAACACATACACTTGTCAATATTATTATTATTATTATTAGCACCGATTCTTACTACCCATTCGGTTTATATGCACTTACGTTAGTGTGTAATGGTAAGGCGATTGTGAGATGAAATGGAGGACCTACAGTTTAACGTGGGATCCGAACCACGGTGGAGGCCTGGCATTCCTCACATTCACAAGTTGTAATTAATACACATCTTGTCAGAGGTGAAGGAAGGCTTTGGCAATCAGATAAATCTGTGCCAGGACCGAGGATTGAACCCCGGACCCCCAGCATAGAGGTCTGACATCTTACCCCTAGACCACCAGGTCACCTAATAATATATATAAACACTATGCGTATATAAAGGACCACCCAGGCTTATTAAATCAGTAGATAATATTTAGAACACACAAGGATTCAATAAGTTCAATGTTATAAAATTGTCCATTAACTGGAAATATATTAATGATGGGAACGTTTGGTTTGGAAAAATATGAAAGGGGGAAAATCTACATTATTACAAGATTAAGAACATACTCGCATACGTATCTCACGTGTTTTCCTGAGGCATGAACATCCATAACGGTCCTCTACTCTTTGTCTAGATACGCGACTGGTTGACCCTGGAGGAGGAGATGTTACGTCAACAGACTGTGGTCGTCGGGGACGTGGATGACATCCTGCAAGTTCTCGACAAGCAGAAGGTAGGGATGATCGTCTGGTTCCTGTGTGTTTCTGTGTTGATTGTTTACTTGTTATATTAGGTTAAGTAAGCTAGAGATACAGGAGGAGGGTGACCCAACGTTCTCCCTATGACTGGTGACGGAACCCCGGTCTCCCAGGTGAGAGCCCGTCACATGCTCTTGTGTGAGTGGCCGGGGATCTGGTGTGTCAGGTCCGAGTCGTCCATCGTCCCTCTCATTACTAGGGGCAAGGGGAGGGGGTAAACACCCCCCTCCCTCAACCCAGCCCCGCTACTGACAGGGCGAGGAAAAAATAATAAATGAGCACTCTTGCGGCTCTCGGTCCAGTCCAGCGTCCCAACGTACAGTCTGTTCCCTCTACTGTACATTCCGACGTCCCAACGTACAGTATGTTCCCTCTACTGTCCATTACAGCGTCCCAACGTACAGTATGTTCCTCCTACTGTCAATTCCAGCGTCCCAACGTACAATACGTCTGTATTGTTTGGAAACCCTTGGAAAGTCAGGTAATTTTATCTATGATAGAAGTTTTGTTACCACTCTGATTGATTATTCAAGGGAATTTAAACTTAAACTCGAGGATAAGTTATCTTTATTCGGGGAGGGAGGGGGGATAAATTATTAAGTGGAATTAGCATCCTTATGTATGGAACATTATTCTGTTCGACGATTAACAAGTTTAGATATTTTTTTTATTTATGTCCACACACTTGTCCATATAATTGGTAATGTTTCATTTTTCACCGAGGGGAGATATTATTTTAATTCAATTTATTATCAATGAAGGGAAATTTATTCACAAAGATCTCCAAGATAACAGATCTCAAGCTAACGAGACACCGACGTCAGTCAATAAGTAGTTTCAAGTTTTACCGCGTGGCGTCAGGGATAACTAAGGTTTTTGGTCACGGCATCTGTGAGCGTCGTGGTGAACTATAAGTGAGACGTCGGGACACTCTTACTTCTCTGCGTCTGCACCGAATAAGAGCGCGACGTTTGGACGTTACATTTATATCTCACAACATCTCCACAGTGGAAATATGAGGGTGGAAAAAATAAAAATATATATTAGCACCGCGTCTTACCACCCGTTCGGGTTATACGCTTAGAAAGTATCTTGCCTTTTGAAATTGTATTTGGGCAATCCCCACAAATATATATATCTTTGACACTTTGGTATACATACATCAAAAATTATGTTATATTTAACTTGCACATGCGGTCAAAGAGTCAGTCTCGTTTTTTTTGGACTATGATAAGGGGTCTCAGATCGAATCTCGGCTGGTTGTACGACGATGATATTTTCTAAAGGGTTATATATCCCCTTTCTACGCAAATTAGACTACATTTAATCTCAACTATAACCTTTCTACTATGGTTACCGACAGCAGATATTTGTCTTTAGAAAAACACACTGAAGATGCGGCTAAAAATTTCAAATTTATTCATAGAAGAAGCAGCATTTGCAGAAAATTTAATATCCTTAGACAGCAAATTTTTCAAGCTCTATGAAAACTAATTTAAACTTTATCAAAAAAATTATATGCTTTGAGGATTATCATATCAAAGTTGCCCAAATTCTCATAACAACCCTCCTCTTGACCCCCTTCTCCTAATAGCGCTCCCTGAAGGGGTACAGCATTAATAGTAGAAAATATGTTAAGTAAAATTAGAATATATTTGTTAGTAAAATTATATATGAGCCAGGAGTATCTTCAAATTATGCTGGGAAAATTGTTTTGGTAATATTTTGACACACACACACACACACACACACACACACACTCTCTCTCTCTCTCTCTCTTGTACAAAAATAAATAAAATTAGAACATTTCCAAACATTTTATGGTATCTATGTATATCCGTTTAAAACCTTTAAAAATGTTATAGCTTTGATATATTTCAAACATCAGAACCTTTTGTTTGGGAGGAAGAGTTGATTGGGTTTTTAATAACTTATTTTTAGGGATGTGCGAAGAAAACCACTTTCTCGATTCGAGACGATATCGAGAGTAGGATATTAAAAAAATATCGATACGCGAGAACAAAACGAGAACACTTGCTTTGAAAGTAACAAAATATAAATTATGTCTATTAAAGTAAATAATATATAGTTTATAAAGTTACTTTTGACATGTAGGTTGGCGCTTGCTTTGTATTTATTATCTTAAAAGTTCATTCATACACTTAAGATAAAACTCATACACATTTTAAATGTAACTAATAAAATGGTGATAGCTGCAATGTTTACCATTTATAATTTAATTTTGTAATGTAACAGCGTACAATGCTAACGTGTGCTATAGAAAACAATATTTATAACCAAAACAATTCTAAATGAAGGCTGTTTTGGGGAAAAAGTGCTGCTTATTTTCGGGTCTGTACGGTATTATTAGAAATAGTGAATACTCTGTTTGGTTTGTGCATTTTAGAGCAGTTAGATTTTTTAAAATTCTATTTTCAAATTTCTCGAATTTTCGGGATTTATAATTTTTGAGGTGAGATCGAGATATTTTTGAGTCTTGCACATCCCCAATTTTTTTTTTGTCACCGCGTATTACTGCCCGTTGAGATTATTTGCATAAATACTAATTACGCTAATGTGTTGGGAATAAGGGAGGTCGCATCGAATTTAGAGGAAATGTACCAGAATTTGCGTGAAGGGAAAAAACTCAGAACACCCAACCGGGATTTTAACCCCAATATCCCCTTCATCGGCAGTTGCCTATTGCAAGAGGGACACTTCGATGGTCGAATAGTTTAAAGTGTCACTCTTGAAATATACTAGACTGCCGATGACGGGGACGTCAGGGTTCGAATCCTGATCGAGTATGGTAATAATTACGAAGACGCGGTGCACAAAATGAAGCCTCGACCCTCACCTACCCCTTTAAACATGACCTGTACGGTTATATTCAAGGCTTGTCGGACGCCGAGTGATTCAAGCAAGGACACCCTGTCACGTGTCCCAATACGGGCACTATTCCCAACCACCCCTTGACTGCGGTAGGAAGGGGGAGGATGAATGACATGTCATGGGGTCTCTCCACTCCATCAACCGACAGTCAATACGAGCGAGCACTGTTCTATTTTAAAAAGGATTGGGGATTGTTATTTTCAAATAAAAACTGGAAGTTCCTATCAATGCTCGCCGGGATTTGTTTGCATTTTACTTTTTGCTTGGAAAAAAAATAGATAAATCCCCTTTGGTTGGTTTTGTGGGAGCCTCAACAAATCCTGGTCCTTTACTAAAATCCTTTATTTCACAAACTACTGGGTGTTACACAAGTCTTGTCATCAATATTCCTTGGTTCACAAACTATAGGGTGTTACACAAGTCTTGTCATCAATATCCCTGGGTTTACAAACTATAGGATGTTACACAAGTCTTGTCATCAATATCCCTGGGTTTACAAACTATAGGATGTTACACAAGTCTTGTCATCAATATTCCTTAGTTCACAAACTACTGGGTGTTACACAAGTCTTGTCAGCAATATCCCTTGGTTCACAAACTATAGGGTGTTACACAGGTCTTGCCATCAATATTCCTTATTTCACAAACTACTGGGTGTTACACAAGTCTTGTCATCAATACCCCTGGGTTTACAAACTATAGGATGTTACACAAGTATTGTCATCAATATTCCTTAGTTCACAAACTACTGGGTGTTACACAAGTCTTGTCATCAATATCCCTTGGTTCACAAACTATAGGGTGTTACACAAGTCTTGTCATCAATATCCCTGGGTTTACAAACTATAGGATGTTACACAAGTATTGTCATCAATATTCCTTAGTTCACAAACTACAGGTGTTACACAAGTCTTGTCATCAATATCCCTTGGTTCACAAACTACAGGCGTTACACAAGTCTTGTCATCAATATCCCTTGTTTCACAAACTACTATAATTGATATTTCGGAGTAATCCGGTACACTCCCGTCCTTGGAACAGTTTGTCACGTGACCTCGAACTCCCGAGAGCACAATAAAATGAAAGTGTTCCTCTCACATCTTGACTTCTCGTCCACCCGCGTGAGGCTTTGAACCGGAAATGAAATGGCGGCCATATTTAGCTTCCTCCCCTGCTTCTCTACTTCCTTTCCTCGCCACTATCGGCCCCCTTCCTGGTTTTCTATAGACAGTTTTATCAGTTTGTTTTTTATCGGTTCTTTCCTTCCTCTTGTGTTTGGACGTTACCACCTTCAAAATGGCTCATTCCGGAAGCTTCTGTTTGTTGGTTGTTGTTTTGAGTTCTTTTTAAAAAAAACTTTGATCGTTATAACTTTTTAACATGAGTTAACGGATGAGTGAGGCAGTGATAGCAGGAAGAGCTATGTGGGGGCTTTTTGAAAGGGAACATATTGTTTGAATTAACTTTGTATGCGTCACTGTTCAGTCTATTTTAAAATTCTAAATGGAACTTGAAGCACACCCTTGAGCTTAAAACTTTTAAGTTCATACTTTAAACCTAAAGTTTAGAAACTCGTCAATCCATCTATCTACTCATATTAACATCCATCTATACATACAAATACATCTATCTATCCATCTATCACCTAATATTAACAGCCAGCTGTATATACAACTATACATATCCATCTATCCATCCCATTATATATACTTATCTATACATCTATATGTCTATTTGTATATTTATCTATATGTCTATGTACCTTTATGTCTATCTATCTACCTATCTATATATATATATCCATCTATCATCAGAAGTTGCGCCTGGGCTGTTACCAAGGCAAGCAGGACTTGACAGGACTGTACTAGTGAATTGTTTTCTACCACTCAATATCAAGCTTCATCTTTTAAACCAATAAACCTACATTATTTCATTAAATTATTGTACATGTGGTCGATAAAATGGATAGCGAGAGGGAGGGGTGGAGGGAACAGGTTACCAGTACAGTACCATCAAGTCTTGTTTGCCCTGGTAACAACAAATGAGTCACCCGTAATATTCCTAAGTTTTTCACAAAAATGTCAACGTGTCTGGTAATAAATAGGTAGCATGGCTTGGTGGTTAAATGGTGTAAGGCAGATGGTCCAACTTTTTCAGCCTAAGGGCCCAAATGTGAGTATCAGTTTTTACCGGGGGTTGAACATATATTTAGTAATCTCATCAACTTACACTCGGTCGGGTGAACTGGGGGTGGTTTTTCCCTCAATGGTTTTCCACTCTCCCTCCACGAAAATGCGGGTTCACTTTCTCTAAATTCAACCTTCCCAATTCCTAATTCATTAGCGTAATTAGTACTTAAGCGTATATCCTGAATGGGTAGTAAGACGTGGTGCTAAATAATAATAAAATCAACTTACTATAGGCCTACAATCAACACTTAATAAACAATTTATTATCTATACTTATAATTATATTAATTGTAGGCTATTTCAAGTTGGTAGAATCTTTAAAATTCTACTTCCCAAAAAAAAAAGGTTTACTCTTCTCCCAAAAAGTATGAAACATGCACGTACACACACTTTCATAAAACATTTTAGCATTATAAATATATATTAATACATATTTTTTATTAATCTATTAAATGCATGATAAAATGCAATCATGACGCTATTTCACATCTGACACCAAGGCTTTGATTTCCCTCGAGGACATTGTGAGGGCCCCAGAAGGCCTGCGGGCCGCCACTTGTAATACATTGATCTAAGGCATCACTACCACAATAGACTAAAATTTGATGACGGAGAGATCAGGGCTCGAATCCCGATCGGAAGAACATAGGGTGTGTTTTTTCTAAAGGGTTTTTGACTCTCTCTCAACGCAAATGCGGGCCCACCCCAAAATGAAACCTTTTCCATCCATAACACATTAGTGTAATTAGTTAGTAAGCGTATAACCTAGATGGGTAGTAAGACGGGGTGGGAATTTAAAGTCCTTAGATATAGCGGTGTAGTTTATACTACTCAACACAGAAAACATTGCATCTCATGTTTAAGCGCTGCAATCGCTCTAGACTCTAGAATCTAGACTCTAGAGTATGAAAGTCGAATGGGTCAGAGGAGATATCCATCGCGCTCTAGTACAGTCAGTACCAAATGGCAAAATAAATGTGAATAGTTGGCTTAGCACGCTTATTTGAAGCCATTTTAAAAACACTTTACGTGCCTTGTATTTAAACTTGATTGAGTATCCGTAATGTTGGTCAAAAGAGGTAAAAATAAAGTAAAAATTTTTTACACAAAACTACGTACTGAAATTCCTAAACTATCGAACTTATGCCCCCTCGGTAAGCTGAACGGAGTGTACACACCAGAACGTCAAGATAACGACTGATGACGTGACATAAAGTCTGTTCAGCGTAGGAATTGTTTTCTGAAAGGCCTTTTTCCCTACCAGAAAACTATTATATAGTAGGATATTGGTAGGAAAAAAGACCTATTCAGAGAGTAATTCCTACCGTGAATGGGAGTTTAGCTTCTCATCACCCTTGATCGTCGTTGATGGAGGATTCCAGCCGAGGTGGTTTTCTCCTACGCTCTCCATTCTAATGTTGGTGCATATCATATAACAGTAATCTGGCGCGATGCGAGTGTAGGCAGGGATATTTTCAGCTAAAAATGTCAGATAAATGAATTCCATGAGAAAGGGAAGTATTATAATATTAATATATGAACACATCAGATCTACAGCAGACCCTTTGTTAGTAACACAATCAACCACCAAGCGCTGTAATCGATATGTGAGTGAGTGTTGTAACTCACCAAAAGATGATTGAGATGTTAACGTCCTCGGGAGAAACTAAACTGAAGTAGTAACTTCTTGGGATATCTCTTGCATTCGTTACATTTAAATATTTGGAAAAGTTTTAATCTCTACCCCAAATACCTCTCGGCCACCTCTGCCTGTTTTTCTGCCAAAGGGCATAAATGCCAATGATGATAAATCACCAACAGTTTTGTCAGCTGTAGGGAAGTTTTGCCCCGCCTGAACAGATGACAGTCGTTCATTATTGGGACGCGTCTAGACAAATGACGTAACTCTCATCTTGGGAAGTAGTTGCGTGACTGGTTGTTTCAGGATGGATGTATATATAGTTCATGTTGTACAGTCTCCGCCATAGGAACTGGCTGGTGTGTTCATTATAGCACCTTTGTACATGTTGAACGTTTCCTCAGCATGTACCTGTGAATACGAACATAAAAGTAAAAATCAAGGGTTGGCCTACATTACCTAAACACTAGAGACGAAAACAAAATAGAAACATCCATGCGCTGACTACTATCCCACCTTAGCCCACGCTGACTTCTATCCCACCTTAACCCACACTTACTTCTATCCCATCTTAACCCACGCTGACTTCTATACCACCTTAACCCACACTTACTTCTATCCCATCTTAACCCACGCTGACTACTATCCCACCTTAGCCCACGCTGACTACTATCCCACCTTAGCCCACGCTGACTTCTATCCCACCTTAACCCACACTTACTTCTATCCCATCTTAACCCACGCTGACTTCTATACCACCTTAACCCACGCTGACTTCTATCCCACCTTAACCCACGCTGACTCCTATCCCACCTTAACCCACGCTGACTTCTATCCCACCTTAACCCACGCTGACTCCTATCCCACCTTAACCCACGCTGACTTCTATCCCACCTTAACCCACGCTGACTCCTATCCCACCTTAACCCACGCTGACTTCTATCCCACCTTAACCCACGCTGACTCCTATCCCACCTTAACCCACGCTGACTTCTATCCCACCTTAACCCACGCTGACTCCTATCCCACCTTAACCCACGCTGACTTCTATCCCACCTTAACCCACGCTGACTCCTATCCCACCTTAACCCACGCTGACTTCTATCCCACCTTAACCCACGCTGACTCCTATCCCACCTTAACCCACGCTGACTTCTATCCCACCTTAACCCACGCTGATTCTCCTATCCCTCCTTAACCCACGCTGACTTATATCCCACCTTAACCCACGCTGACTTCTATCCCAACTTAACCCACGCTGACTTCTATCCCACCTTAGCCCACGCTGACTCCTATCTCACCTTAACCCACGCTGACTCCTATCTCAACTTAACCCACCTCCTATCCCATCTTAACCCGTGCTTACTTTTATCCCACCTTAGTCCACGCTGACTTCTATCCTACCTTAACCCACGCTGACTTCTATCCCACCTTAGCCCACGCAGAATCCTATCCCACCTTAACCCACGCTGACTCATATCCCACCTTAACCCACGTTGACTTCTATCCCATCTTAGTCCACGCTGACTTCTATCCCACCTTAACTCACTCTAGTTCCTATCCTACCTTAACCCGTGCTTACTTATATCCCACCTTAGTCCACGCTGACTTCTATCCCACCTTAACCCACGTTGACTTCTATCCCATCTTAACCCACGCTGACTTCTATCCCACCTTAACCCATGCTGACTTCTATCCCACCTTAACCCACGTTGACTTCTATCCCATCTTAACCCACGCTGACTTCTATCCCACCTTAACCCACGCTGACTCATATCCCACCTTAGCCTACGCTGACTTCTATCCCACCTTAACCCACGCTGACTTCTATCCCACCTTAGTCCACGCTGACTTCTATCCCACCTTAACCCACGCTGACTCCTATCCCACCTTAGCCTACGCTGACTTCTATCCCACCTTAACCCACGCTGACTCCTATCCCACCTTAACCCACAGTGCTACCAATGTATCGGATTGAGCCAGCAGTCATGCTGGTGCTATCTTGTCCTGGAATCGAGTCAACTTTCCTCTGCGCCATCAACCACTTCTTACAAGACGTTGTGAAGGGTCTGTTCCAAAACTACAAAGTTTAGGGGGTGAAGTACCCTCTCCAAATACAGGGACTCTATACTTTCAAGAGCTAAGGGAGGGAGGGGGTTGCGACTTGAGAGACACATTGAGGACTTTGAAACTTTCTTGTCGGTTGGGCAAGGGGTGTTAGAGGAAGGGGGGGATTTCTTAGCCCCCTCCTACAACGGTAGGGAAACACACTGATAGGTCGATACATTCCCCATTAGCTGACCGGACCACAGCCCAGTCAAAACTCAAATAATAGACTATTGCAACCACCTTGTGGGTTCGAACTCAGGGCCTGCTCCATTCTGACAGTGGGGTCCAGGATGAACTCGATTAACAAATAATGATAGTGGCGTTCATTGATTGAGTGGATGTAATTATTATTGTGGGTATGGTGTGGATATGTAATCCTGCCCCTCTTCCCCTCACTAGGTCCCTCTCAGTCAAAATGGGTCTGTTCAGACTTCTCACTAGGTCCCTCTCAGCCAAAATGGGTCTGTTCAGACTTCTCACTAGGTCCCTCTCAGTCAAAATGGGTCTGTTCAGACTCTTCTAACTAGGTCCCTCACAGTCAAAATGGGTCTGTTCAGACTCTTCTCATTAGGTCCCTCTCAGTCAAAATGGGTCTGTTCAGACTCTTCTCATTAGGTCCCTCACAGTCAAAATGGGTCTGTTCAGACTCTTCTAACTAGGTCCCTCACAGTCAAAATGGGTCTGTTCAGACTCTTCTAACTAAGTCCTTCACAGTCAAAATGGGTCTGTTCAGACTCTTCTCAACAAGTCCCTCACAGTCAAAATGGGTCTGTTCAGACTCTTCTCATTATGTCCTGTAAGTGTTTGTGTTGATGCTGAATAGGTTCGATCCCACGACCTTCAGTCCTGGAAGATTTGATTATAATCAGCTTTTTTTAAAAGTTTTTTTAGCACCGTGTCTTACTACTCGCTAGTGCTATACGTATGCTCTAACTACGATAATGTATTAGGGATGAGGAAGGTAAATTTATAATAAGTAGACCAGCATTCGCGTGGAAGGAGAGTGTAAAACCACTACATCAAAACGAGTGTCTGTAGATCTCCCCAACCTCGGTCACTCTCTATGTTCCGGCAGAGCTATTTTCCCTCTGCCTTCAACTATTTGTATTTGTTAAATCACATTTCGAGCTCTCATTTTCGGAATTTGCTCTTCATCCCCTCCAGCCCTTCCTCGCAGCGAGAGTAATATAACCCCCCCTCTCCCTCACATCGTTTTACTTCAGTCCGGAATTTCAAACTCGCTGGGACTACGAATCGCCTGTTGTGTTGGCAGCGCCTGTCCAATAACGCGTGGTTTACTTGCTTCTGTGACGTTGCCCGCACTGATGATGGAATTAGCGCTCTGATGTCTGGGGAATCACCCTCCTATCCCTGGACCATCTGACTGACCACGATGACAAAAAGGTGGAGAAAGGGGTGGATATGTCTCTCTAGGGGGTTGATTCAGGGCTGCCAACTTCTTAGTAAATATAGAGAGGGAAGTCGGGGATTATTAAAACCCGTATCGGTGGTCGAATTGTCTAAGGCGTCACTCTCTCAATGGACTGGACTGCTGGTGATGAGGTGGTTGGGGTTGTGGAATCCAAGTAGGGTGAATTAAGGTTGTTTTTAACTTAATTTCTCAATTGCCCTCCGCTCACTTTTGGGTACATTTCTTCTAGATTCTACCTTCCACGTCCCTACCTCATAGTGAGGACAGTTTCATACATGATACATTCTCTAGCTTTGTCATTTAAATATTTTATTTACGAATGTCTTGACGGTAATCATTTGATCAAGGATCCCCTTGTAGTAAAATGACGAAAACTGTCCAAGGGTATTTCTCTGTTACAAGCCTTCGCGTCACTGTTACAACCCTCACGTGTCTGTTACAAAGCCTCGAGTGTCTGTTACAGCCTTCACGTGTATGTTACAAGGCCTCGCGTCTCAGTTACAACCCTCACGTGTCTGTTACAAGGCCTCGCGTCTCTGTTACAAGCCTCACGTGTCTAATACAAGACCTCATGTCTCTGTTACAACCCTTACGTGTATGTTACAAGCCTGCGTGTGTCTGTTACAAGGTCTCATGTATCTTTTACAACCCTCACGTGTATGCTACAAGATCTCACGTCTCTTTTACAACCCTCACGTGTATGTTACAAGGCCGCGTGTCTCTGTTACAATCCCCTCCCAGACTCCTTGTCAAGCATCCCTTGGCCCAAGAAGCTGGAAAGTCTCTTTGGGTGCCTCTAACTCCCTTTCGTCTCTTTTTCCTCGTCCCACTGCTTTAAATATCACCCGCTTTCATCTATCTATCTTTGTCCCACCACCTTTCTAACCTTCAAGACCTTCTTTTGTTCCTCCCGACATTTCAACCACTATTCAAAGGAAGGCCCTGCTTCTCTCTCCCCCCCCCCCCCCCCNTAGTGCTTTTTCTTTTTCCCCTCTCGATGTGTATAAAAGACCCGCTTTTCTCTCCCCCCCCCCCCCACCTCTTTCCGTTTCCCTTCTGTACAATGAAGTCGAAATATAACTTTAACCCTTCTCTTTTAACATCCTCCATTTTGTATGCTCTGGTTGGTTCAGAATTGTCATTTGGCGTGAGCATAGCACTTGGGGATATTTAATGGTGTTAACCTTGTTTGTTTTATAGCAGGCTGGAAAGAAGGGGTGGGGTAAGGGGAGACTGTCGAATAACTGAGGTAGGTGCTGCTATAGAAGGTGTATAGAGACTTAAGGCTTGATAGGTTTCTCCACTAAACGTTCAGTGAATACAACATGAATTGTTTCTATATTTCTATATACATGAAACAACCTAGCCTTTGAATTGCACCCTGCACCACTGTCGGTAGGGAAGGAGGCAGAATAAACATGTCGCTGCTGGACTTGGGTGAGTGGACGAAATCCTGACTTAACACATGTCCTCAATAGATTTTATATATTACCTTCGTCTCCCTTTTAGATAGCAGGAAACGTGGATGTTATATCTTTTGGTTCTATTTATTCTCAGTAAAAAGTCTGTCCTTCCTACTCTCTCAAAAGTCTGTCCTTCCTACTCTCTCAAAAGTCTCTACTTCCTACTCTCTCAAAATTCTGTACTTCCTACTCTCTCAAAAGTCTCTCCTTCCTACTCTCTCAAAAGTCTCTACTTCCTACTCTCTCAAAAGTCCGTACTTCTTACTCTCTCAAAAGCCTGCCATTTCTATTCCCAATGAAAAATCTTCCCTGCCTCCAACTTTGTTTCGAGCACAAATATTATCGAAACCACCAACATTAGTCGGTTACTGATGTCTTATTACTCTCGACCATGGTATTAGTTTGTGTTACACTTTCATAGTTTTAAGACTCTTTGCATCACCAGGAATAGAACCTAGATCCTCAAAATCTTTAGTGAATCTCCCTAGCCCCTATACCACGAGGCGTGTAGTATATTATTTATTCCTAAGAGGAGCGCATGTTGGTGCTCGAACCAATGAGAGGTAAGAAGGGGATATAGACCAAAGCCCCAGTACAAAAACCACCCTTGCTTGATGTGGGGGGAATAGACCGGTCTTCTTTCACCCCTCAGGGGTGCTGTGATGAAGGGAAGCCTGCAGCCCCTACAGGAGTTGTAAGGGTGGTTTCTGTCAATCACTCATGTACTTTTACCCTCTCTACCTAATTAGTATGATTATACTGATAGTCCAGATGAGCACTCAGACATGGTGTACGCTTAAAAAATCACATCTGAACTCTCCACCTTGTCACCTCGAGGTATGGTTATGTAATTAGCGCCAATCTATTCAACGCAACAAAACACCTCTTGAACTCTTATTATCCCTAAAGGCAGTCACTTTTTTACCTTTTGTGTCAGAATTCTAAAGGTGTCTTTCTGGTTTGAAGCCATTCACCATCATTTTATATAATTTTATATGAAGGCGGCGACAAATTATCTCGTGTTTTCTCAATAAGCTGTCTTTTGAAAGCTTTATAATTGGACTGATAGAAATATTACTTTTATGTTCAATTGATCGAAATAAAAAATAAGCACTTTCTTTCCACAAACGTAACTTTGTCAATAAAGTTAGAGACTAATTTGGTTGGCAGTGTCATACTGGTGGACTGTTGAGCTGTTTGAAGCCCTTTCTGTTTGAGAAGGAGATATAGTGATCATTTGTAACACCAAATTAGGAAATTATATACGTACTGTAATCTTTCTATTCTTGATCTAAGGTTGGTTAGTTGAGGATAGTATTGATTTCTAAACAAACTGCGCATATTCACCAGGCGTCTAAACCTTTTTGGAAAAGTACCTCTTCTCAAGGAAAGTTTATTTAAATATTATGAACAATTTCGACTTGAAATAATTCTGTCCCAAGATGAGGTTCTTCGGGCCCATTGAGAGCATTCACACTCAAGTGAAGCCATTGTTTTACCTCTCCCGGGGACTCGGTCTGGCCCCGTTCTCCATCTCCAGGGAGGAGATCGCCTTAAGGAGAGCTGTCACCAGGTATCGCCCATCTCTGTCGTGGAGACTCTACAGCGTCCTCCTCACTGCTCTGATCCTCTACTGCTACGTACTGAGCATCCAGCACGTGACGAGCGAACCTATGTGGCCGAATTACCCAACCATGATGCACTTGGTGAACGTGTCCCTTCTGGCCACCCAGGCTTCCGGGGTGCTATTGGCGGCCGTCTGCAAGGGAGGGGGTTGGGTTGAGGGTGTCATGTCAAGGCTCGCAAGGATCGACGAGACTTTGCTATCCGACAGAAGACGCGAGTATGAGAAATCTTTCTCCCGTCTTCTACGTCAGACTCTCGTGATGACCGGTATCCTCGCGGGGCTCAACGTGTTCTCGATGATCCCCTGTGAAAGCTGCTGGAACGCGAACCACAAGCCCTTCTCACACGACGCCCCTGTGAACATCAACTGCGTGGCCACCCTAATCTTTGTCCACTTGCTGTCCGTTTTGAGAGTCAGGTTCAGGGCCCTCAACAGAGAGGTGAGACTCGTCTCCAAAAGACTCGGGGTAGTGACGACCTTGACGGATGGCTCTTCTGATGGTGATGGTACGTCAGGATGTCTGGCATCGCCCCCGGACGCAAGTTTATTTCCGTATGGAGACCGTCTCGTCAGCAGGATTCACCTTCTCCGCAAGTCACACGATGTCCTTTGTGACGTGGCCTTGAGCGTCAACTCAGCTTTCGGTGGTGTCATCCTTCTCTTTCTTGCGCAATATCTGTACGCCCTGACGCTGCCCGTTGAAAGTGTCATCTTCGTTCTCAACTCTGCCAAAGGACAGGTAATGGGGCATTCTCAGATATACGACTGCTGTCTCGTGGCGCTCGGTGCGTTGAGGATCACGTTCATCTTTCGTTCCTGCGTCTCCACCGTCGGCGAGTATGGACTGACGGAGGTCATTCTACAGGACCTGATGGGCTCCAAGAACCTGGGTTTCAGCGAGTTGCGGGAGGTCCAGCTTTTTCTGCAGCAGGTCTTGAACCGGAGGGTGGCCTTCGACGCCCACGGCCTGTTTGTTATTAACAGCAGATCTTTCATAGTCTATCTGAGTTCCCTCGTGACCTTGATTATCCTAGGGGCACAGTTTAGTGAGAAGCCATATTTTTAATTTGCATTTATCTGCGTGCGAATAATCTCGTGTTTTTATACAAACCCGCAACACGTCTTTGCTAAATACATCTCCTTCAATGTCTTTCCCTCTAGTTTAATACTGTTTAAGGAAGACACATTCATTTAGAAAAGGGATACATTTTTCGTCTAGTTTTCCAAGTAAATCATTTGTCCCTTTAAAGGCATTATATAAACACCTAAAGAACACAAGTTTTTTTTATCTTTAAACATAATTTGTGCATCTGTGTTAGTTAGATTCTAGTACGCATGCGTTTGTAGGTTTGTCTTAGAGCTCCATCAACATTTATAATTATTTTAATGTATGTATGATCCACCCTGTACATCGCGTAATCAACCCTGTATATCACGTAATGCACCCTTTATATCGTGTGGTAAACTTGGTATATTGTGTGGATATCCTGTATATCGTGTGATACACTCTGTATATCGTGTGATAAAGCGTGTATGTCTTGTGATACACTCTGTATGTCGTCTGATCCACCCTGTATATCATATTGAAACTCTCTCTGTGCGTGTGGGAATATCTTGGAGACCGGAAAGTGCGTGCGCGTGGACATATCTCTACGAGTGAAAGTGTTTGGAGGAGGGGGGTGAGGTGGCAGTCCTGGCTTCTGGAGGAGAGAAGGGTGTGCGTCGCATGAAGGGAGCCGGTTTAGGGGTGCAGGGGGGTGGAGGGCGGTTAGGGCAGGCACGCAGTCTGCGTGTCAGGGGCAGTTGGTTGCCGGCGTCTGGTGGGCAGTGGGGGAGATTAGCAGCATCATATAACACGAGAGAGAGGAAACACTAGTTTTATAGTGTAAAAAAACCAAACTAAAGTGTGTTTAAGTGTTTGTTTTATATATAGTGAGCTATTTATTTTATGGACCTGGTGGTTTGTCTACTGCTTTATTCTATGTGTGGTTTGGCTTTCATTCTCTTTACTTTTGCGCTGAGCTGAATGATCATAAAGAGGAAAGACTTTATTTGATTCATTACATTCTCTAGGGGGGGAAAAAACCCGAATAAATTTAAAATGTGGCAAGGATCGAATACCCTCCAGCACCGCTTCAATGTAAGAGCAAATAGTTCAATTCCTTTATGTTGTGGTTGTGCATGGCTGTAAGCTGGGGCTTGGTTTGGGATGGTTACCTACACGCCGTTTACCTTGGGAGATTGATTACCTTGCTTGTTTCCACTATGGCGTAGCTCATAAGATGGGGTCATAGTGTAATCGGTCAAGGTTAGACTGCTATCTTGGTTGGTTCCACTATGTTGTAGCTATAAGATAGGGTCATAGTATAATCAGTCAAGGTAAGGCTGTTACCTTGCTTGGTTCCACTATGGTGTAGCTCATAAGATAGGGTCATAGTGTAATCAGTCAAGGTGAGACTGCTACCTTGCTTGGTTCCACTATGGTGTAGCTATAAGATAAGGTCATAGTATAATCAGTCAAGGTAAGACTACTACCTTGCTTGGCTCCAATATGGTGTAGCTCATAAGATAGGGTCATAGTGTAATCAGTCAAGGTAAGACTGCTATCTTGGTTGGTTCCTCTATGGTGTAGCCTATAATATGGGGTCATAGTGTAATGAGTCTAGGTAAGACTGCTACCTTGCTTGGTTCCACTATGGCGTAGCTAATAAGATAGGGTCATAGTGTAATCAGTCAAGGTAAGACTGCTACCTTGCTTGGTTCCTCTATGGTGTAGCTTATAATATGGGGTCATAGTGTAATCAGTCAAGGTAAGACCGCTACCTTGCTTGGCTCCACTATGGTGTAGCTTATAATATGGGGTCATAGTGTAATCAGTCAAGGTAAGACTGCTACATTGCTTGGCTCCACTATGGTGTAGCTTATAATATTGGGTCATAGTGTAGTCAGTCAAGGATGGATTTTTATCTTTCAAGGCAAACAAAAGGTACAAAATTATTACATTCTGTTGGGTTGCGTAGCGAGTCCTGGTGCAACAATCACTTGGATCTTTGAAATAAAAATGTAGACACAAACATTTTGAGTATTGGTATTTCCTTATATCAAATAAAAATTCTGGGCTTGCTGAATAGAACTGTAATATTATATGTAAGCTTCTGACTGCTATAATAAATATTAATGAGATGTGTGTACTTATTTATTTCTCTTTTTGACGTTGTTAACATTGTTTTGCTTACTGTGTGTGGTTTGAAGTAAAAATGTCATGCCTTTAGTTATTTTGATTGTGTAAGAATGTGTGCTTGTTATTGAGCGCTTACCCCAACCCCCTTTCATTCCTGCGATGCTAAAATCCCCCCCACTCCTCCCTTCTCTCCGGGAACGTACGTAAAGTACAAATATAAGCTTCATGAGTTGTCCAATCACGCGCATGGTCTGTGTACCACGTGGCTCATATTGATACTACATAGCCTCCTGTATTTAATGATGATACCACCAGCAACACACGAATGTATGAACTGTAGTGTTGTTTTTATTCCACGGTATCAGTATTTGAAATATATATTACATTGTCTCCTGTATTCGGTGATAATGCCACCAGCAACAAACAACTGTATGAACTATAGTATTATTTCTATCTCACGGCGTCAGTAGTTTAAAATATATATTACATTGTCTCCTGTACATAGTGATAACACCACCAGTAACACACAACTGTATGAACTATAGTATTATTTCCATCTTACGGCGTCAGTAGCTTAAAATATATATTACATTGTCTCCTCTACACAGTGATAATACCACCAGTAACACACAACTGTATGAACTATAGTATTATATCTATCTCACGGCGTCAACAGTTTAAATGCAATATATAATTTTTGGAACGGCAAAATACAAGTTCACCTTTTCATCTCAAATAACCCCCAGTGAATGATAAATTGCCAGAGTTGTACATAATTCTCTCGCCGCATTTGTAAGTTGATCTATTAAATCTTGTTTTATTTTTGTCAATCTATGATGTCACTTGTACGGCTACTATGGTAGAAATTGGAATAGTAGAATTCCACACAAATGTATTGTGTTTTCATAACGAGTGATTGTGACCCGATAGTTTCATCACATCTCTCCTGGATCCTGAGGTTTGGGGGAGGGGGGGGTGCAATTAGAGAGGAGGGGGCTTTTCAAACGGGACCGTTCTTTGTACACAAACCGACAGTAATTATTGTTTGGTTCATTTCATTTTAATTACGTTTTATTTATTTATGCATGAGACCGGCCAATCATCGGATGTTTATTGATAATCCGGGTCCTGTCACCTGATTGGACGGTCGCTATTAACTCTTACTCCTATTGGTTGGTGGTGCCACGCACTCGATATACCCGTTGGGCATGGTCTGAAATAATCTATTCTTGTTCATATCTTCCACCAAAGGATCTCTGGGTAGTAAGATGAACGTTGCCAAATGCTCTGTACCTCTAACGTCATTGCTACTCGCGATTAACGTCACCCAGACTTTCTGACCTGGACGAGGCGGGGATATGGACAAAGCTCCGACTGGAGGGGAAGCGACGAATTCACAAGATGGTCGCTGGTTCGCGCGGTGGAGTGAGTGGGCCCATTGACGCCACCGTGTCTGTCTTACCTTGGAAACATCAGCACGCATGCGCAGCTCCGAGACAGCCCACAACCCTGTTGATGTTCCATTTATATTCCCACCATTTGCATCGTGTTGAATATTTCATTACTGTTCTGTGAACATTACGTTGATGGCTTGCTTGCTCCCTTTAAACTGATTAACCTCCCCTTTTGTACTGGGACTACCCGCTTCGGTGGCTATATGGTCTAAGGCATCAGTCTCTCAGTAGACTTGACTGCCATTGACGGGGAGATCGGGGTTCGAACCGTGATCGTGTGTACTTAGAGTGGATATTCCTAAATGTTTTTCCATTCTCCCTACACTCAAATGCGGTTACACTTACTCTAAAGTCAATCTTCCTCATCCCTAACACATTAGTGTGTAATTAGTACATAGGCGTATAACCCCAACGGGTAGTAGGTAGCGGTGATAATACAAAATAATACTGTACTACCCGCTCTGGCTACCCCCTCTACCCTTCCGGGCTCAAAGATTCATACCCTCCCCCCCCTTCGTTCTCTCACAGAATGTTGGCAACTGAAGGGGAGGCAACTGAAGGGGGGGGGGGTTATCTCCCCAAATTTGGGTTCAATTGTAACAGGCTTCCCAAGAAAATGAGTGCTGGTTGGCTCAGCCAGTCCCGCTCGGCAAAGCTGTCCCTCGAGAAACTCAAACTCTCTTCACTTTGATGTTTTCATAATTTATAAAAAAGGAAAAAATACGGATATTTATTGATGAAATATATATTTATCACCCTTTCAGGTTATATGCTTATGTACTAATTGCTCTAATGGATTAGGGGTGAGGAAGTTTGAATTTAGAGGAAGTGTACCCGCATTTGCTTATAGAGAGAGAGAGTGGGTAATCCATCCCAGTACACCCGACCGGGATTTAGCTCCGATCTCCCCTTCATCGGGAGTCTAGTCTATTGCGAGAGTGACGCCTAAGTCCATGCGGCCACCGAGGTGGGTTCAAAATATGTTAAAGCTGTTAAACGTTACCCACATCGGTGGGTACGCGGTCTGAATGTCAAGCTCATTTAATCTGCTCTAACGATGATTGGGATGTTGGGGTTCAAATCCCGGCCGAATGGATTGAGATTTATTTTTTATAATATATTGTTTCCCACGCCCTCACGACGAAAAATTCGGGTACACTTTTTCTAAATTCAACCTTCTTAGTTCTTATAACACATTAGCGTAATTAGTACATATGCGTATAATCCGGACGGGTAGTAAGATGCGGTGCTATATATTATATTCTTTAAAGCCTCTCACTCAGGAGTTTTAGATGGCCTCAATATTTGTCTACGACTACGCAAGGCTCGGCTCGGCTCGGCTCTTCTTTGTCAACCTTGATAGGGAATCTTACTTTCATGATGTTGGCTCTCCTGACTCCCCCACGTGACCACCATGGCTGCTACAGTCTTGAGTTTCACAAGAATCCCTTTATTTAAGACAACAAATGGTATTTACATTCTTAGCCAGTTTACTTAATACCCGTTCGGATTATACACCTAAGTATTAGGATAATTATGCTAATGGGTTAGCAATAGGGTAGGTTGGATATAGAGGAAGTGAACCCGCATTTGCGTGGTGAAAGAGTGGAAAAACACTAAAGAAAAACCACCCTCAGTTCACCCGAGCAAGATTCGAACCTCTATCTCCTCGGCAGTCTAACTCAACACGAAACCAGCGCGTTAGCTAACTACTCCACCGAGGAGGGTATGTAAAAATAAATTATTCAGTAAGCCATAAGCAATTTTTATTGGAAGCTATTAATAATATTTTAGATTCACTTGGTAATTAATAAATCAAATAACACATATTTAACAGCTTCGGTGATATAATTATCTAGCGCGTCACTCCGCAATAGAATTGACTCGCGATGATGGGGAGAGATTGTGTTTAGATCCCGGTCAGGTGTACTGAAGTGGTTTTCCCCGCTTTCTCCACGCAAATATGGGTACACTTCCTTTAAATTCAACCTTCCTCATCTCTAGCCCATCAACGTATAACCCGAACGGGTAGTAAGATGTGGTGCTAAACAAACATATTTCTGTAATGTCAAACCGCTTACTAGAAAAATGAGGGTTTCTTTGTATTTTTACTTTCTCGCTACCTTACAGGTAGAGAAAGTATTATGAGCGTAAAAATAAATTGAACTCGAGATTTTGATGAATTTTGACGTTTCATGACCCCCCCCCCCCCAA
>CABFWB010006504.1:0-17538 GCA_902151455.1 Timema bartmani
AGACATTTAATAAAAACTCATAAGATTTGTGAAACGAAATAATACACACTGTTTCAGAAACACTCAACCAAAGAACATACATAGAATAATATAAACTGTTACAGGAATATTGAGAAAAAAAAACACATCTCTGTCCACCAAAAAGCATAAAAATCAATTTAAATTTTCAAAGACTTCCATGATATTTGCTCACAGCTAAGAAACTATTGGATTTATATAAATATATTTCAAATAAAATATCTTAATTTTTAATATTGCTACAACTTTAGAATGATAAGTTATTTCGTATTTAAAATAGTAGGGCCTAGTGGAGATATGATGAAAATTGGAAATTTATGCGAATGTAAGGAATCCCAAAAGTAATTTTCGTTGGAAAATGGTAGTGGCCATTTTGTTAGTAATATTAAATAGTGCCTGCATACAAAATATATTTTTTTTAAAAATCGTTACAACAAACAACACACGGCGTCGCGAAAACAACTTTTTCGTCAATGGGGGGGGGTCATGAAACCTCGACATTCGTCGAGATTACAAGCTAGAATTTTTGACGATCACAATATATCTGCTACATCTCTTTCCAAGCAGTCACGAAAAAGTTAATAAAACATCTTTGAAGTCTTAAGGTGGGATGGAAGGGTACGGGGGAGGGGGGTCGGTATTTTTTAGGGTTTTTACGGGAACACATTTTTTTTTGGTCAAAATAAATAAAATTTTGCTCCAGTACAAATATAGAATTTAATTATCTTCACAAGGTGACCTCAAAATTTCTTGAATATCTGTCAAGTGTGTTCTGGAATCTAATTAAAACTTTTTTCTCTTCATTTAAAAAGTTAGTTAGATAATGCCACCATGCTCATGACAGATATTCAGGAACTGTTGATATCAACATGTGTAGAAGATTAAACTCAGATGTTTGTACTGTAGCAGTATTTTATTTATTTTGACCAAAAAATGTTTTGCTATAAAAACTGCAAAAACACTCCCTTTTATCGCGTCCCCTACATCCTCACCTTGAGTCAACATTGTGTTTGACTGAAAAGGCAGCCATGCTTAAATTTCACACAGTCATAAACTAGATTAAAACTTTACAAGTTTTTTGAATGTGTAACATCCTTTACTTATTGTTCATGAAAGCACAAAATGACAAAAATAAATTAAAAAGATGCACCGTTGGGCACACAGATTAAACGTCAGACTCATCTAGTCTGGCTTGCCGGAAGCGAGGAGGATGGAGTTTTAATTCCAGCCATGTGTTTTTTTTTTCCTGAATAGTTTACCACTTTAGATCCACACATCCCTTTAGTGTAAATATGCGGGCAGCCTGAACAGGTAGTAAGATAACGGTGCACTAAAAATCAACTAAATACCCAGTGTACATGACACAATTTCCGAGTACAAAATGTTTTACAATAAATTTGTTAATATCTTGGCCAAATTGATTCCACGCAGACACTGTTCATAGGGTACGCATGATTGCTGACAATACTTGAATGATACGATGGCTTTTAGCCCTTTTTATGAGTAAATAATCATTCACTATTTTTAAACTAGTATTTACTATATATATATATATACTTTCTTAATCATCCCTAAAGAATATAAATATGAATATCAATATAAATGAAGGCATATTTTTAAATTGTATTTTTTTCCCTTTTTAAGCAGTTCGAAACCTCTATGTTTAGGGTTTAAACTCCGATAATTTTAATTACTTGTTTTTATCAAACATTTTGCTCTTAATATTTTTACAATCGTTCGTACATAAAATAAGTAACTATCTAATAGATGGGGTTATCGTGTTTACAAATCAATAGTTGTACGATAAAAATGGCCAATATCCGCAGTGCTTTATTTCCTACAAGGTACAGTATATTATATACAAAGAGTTGTACAAAGCATATATTGTACAATCTTGAATGTTCACATTGCACAGTTCTGTGGCCCAATATCTTGTATAGTAATAATATCTTGTAAGTACAATAAATTGTGTCGTGTGTGCCAATCTTATGAAACAAGACAATCTAAAATGGCTGACATGACTCAACATGATATCTTAGAGACAATAGCTTTCCACTCCATTGAGGAGGGGAGAAGTAAGGGTTTCACGCGATCTTGAGATAGCGATACTCGTCCGATGCAAGTTTCCCCATCAGAAAACATTCCGCCGTCTCGCAAAGTTTATCTAGAAGACAAACCACTGTTTGGCGCGCCAAATGACGTGTTTTCCTCCCTCCCAACCTCTTTCCCGTACCCCATGACGTTGCTGTTATTCCTCCTAACTACCTTCTGCGTTATCTACGTGCTGAAGAAGACTAGAATTCCAATCAAAACAAGACACTCCTGTTTCACAAACGTTTCGTGAAAAAAAAAATTAAAATAAAAAAGGGCCAGAGCGTGGCAAGTACTTATCAGTTGAGTCATGGAGCTCTTTCGTTTAGCAAGTTTAGACGTTTTGAGATGGAGTTTGTTTTTACTCAATAACGTTTGAAAACATTTTATCTTCATATTGAATACACACCTATGGTAATAATATATATGTGTACAGGATGTTCGGAAGCTCATAGCCCAAACTGCACATATAGTTTGTTTAGACCAAAAGTAATATACAATCCCTGTACACTTACATCCGGTAAACTATGCTAATACCATTAAATTGTGCCCAAAGTTTCGGCGTACAGAGCCAGGAGAGCAAAACTCTCAAGAATGCGTGTACAACCATTTGCATAGGAGCTAGGGGCGTAGCACTGCACATGTGATAATGGCAAGCACTTTCTGTGATGTAGGGCCGTTAATGATAACTCTAAGAACTCATTCGCATTTCTAGATGGACTGGTGTGTTGTGTACTATTAATTGTGGTATATTCTGCCGACGTGCTCCAAGATGTCAAGGCGTGTAGTGCCACGCGCCTAACTTCTATGCAACTTGTGGTACATGTATGCTTGAACAATTTTGTTCTCCCCCGGAACTGTACGCCGAAACTTTGAACACAATTTAATGGTATTAGCATAGTTTTTCGGATGTAATTGCATGGAGATTTTGTATTACTTTTTGTTCAAACAAACTATATGTGCAGTTTGGGCTATGAGTTTCCAAACATCCTGTATACTATATATTATTATACACTCCACTTACCCTGAAAGGTATCCAGGGATGGCCCAGGGAGCAAAAGTCCTAGGGGCGCAGTCCAACAATTTTTTTTAGGTGTTGAAAGAATATTTAAATTAAACAAGTTTCTAACTATTTATCAACCACCGTCCAGTCCGTTCTTTTCAATCTCCATTGTCCAGCCTTGCATAAGTAGCATCAATTGTTGTGTCTGCCAGTGAAAAGTGCTCCCAGTGAATTAGAACCCCATATATTAGTGCCATGTTTGTATAGAATAAAGTTGCGTTGGTTCTAATTATAGCCATAATAGAAAAGCCTCTCATCTTAAAACATCTACGATATTCGCTGAACGCAAAACAAAACGGTTTTTCCGTTCATTATTTTTTATTTATCCTTTGTTTTAATAATTTTATACTATTTCCCCAATATTTTAGTGCTCTATTATTTCTATTTTGCATCGCGCATACATTATTATATTTATAATATACAGCAAGCATATACATATTATATATGAATCATGAATGAGTGAAGTCTCGGCTAGGGCGCATTAAATCCTTGGACTGCCCCTGAAAGTAGCAGTCTTACCTTGACAGATTACACTATGGCCCTATCTTATAAGCTACGCCATAGTGGAACTATGTAAGGTAAACTTACTGCCTTACGGGGTAAACGAAGGGTACATTTCTTCCGGTTATTCATCAATCACTATCAAAAGCTTATAACAAATTGCATACTTGTTCCACTTAACCAAGTCAAACCTCTCAATTTTAAGAAATTAAATGCACAAAGGTTTTGAATAATTTACACTTCATGATATACTAAGTTTTTAATATATTTTTTACCGAATCAATGAGAACATGACATAAATTTTAATAAATCTACATATGTATTTTACTTAATCAACTCCAAACATTACAGTTTTTGGAATAAGTTGTCTTGTAAAATATCCCATCAATGGCAAGTGGTAAGTTGTTTCGTATCCAAACTAGTGGTTGAAATGTCTGTCTATGTAAACTGAGCTACCTTCAAAGTCATTTTATGAGAAAATGAGATGCACCATTTTGTTTGTAATTTTAAAGAGTGCCTAGTTAAGAATTTTAATCAAAATAGTTAGAGCTGACTCTAAGGAAATAGATTTTATCTCTTTTGTCCTTAAAGTAAACTTGACTTAATTTTTAGGTTGGAGAGATAATTAAAAACATTCTTCTGAGGAAAAGAACTAAAAGCCTAGATATCAAGTCTTAATTAACCCAATCAGTAAAATGATTTTGGTTCCAAGTCAAGATACAGACACACAAACAAAGGGACATAGCTTTGAATTTATATTTTTGTTCCTTAGACTATTCTATTACTAAATCGGGTTAAGACAGCAGTTTTGTCTGTATTTGAGTTATGTGCTTTGTTCCTTTTTGGACATATGGATTACATTCATCCAAACCTGCCCCACGCACATGGGCCTTTTCGCTGACATTTCCAGTCTCTTGTAAGAATTTTAATTCTATCAAGGTATTTACCTTTAATTATCCTTAAGTGGTTATTTATCTTAAATTTACTATTTCCAACGGTCATTGCATTGCGTCGAAGGAAACCAAGAATAATAATGCCTGTACAGTTATTTTATCAAGAAATTATTATTAGTAAACTGGAGTTTTATCCGTCTTATCATCCTCTATGAGATTTGAAATGGCCGCCCTATACAAGGAGTAATGAAAATGACTCCAACAGTGGGGAAGGGGGAGAGCAAAGAGGAAGCGGGGCTTGGCGAGAAGAATCAAAAAAGACGCGGACTTGTAAAGAATTCAATGGAATAAAGCAGTGTGTTAATTACCAGTTTTATTAGTGCCAATTACACAAAAAGTGTTCCAAACGACAGGAAAAGATGGTACAACTACTTGGGACAGCTTTAATTACCTCCAGACCACGGCTATGACTTACAAGTGAGTTGGTATGATCCACTAACATTTTCAACGCAGAAGACTCTACAAGACTCCATCAACATGAGGTGATATCAACCTGAATTTTATTCGTTAATCATCCTTCGTTTTTCTTTTTTTGCTACAATTTCGACTGGTCTTCATCAAATTTTTTCATTTTAAACTTTATTACTCCAAAATCAAAGAATAATATTAATTTCAACTCAACACACTAACAGTAGAATTTTCCCCTAAACGTAATATTCTGTTTCCACAATTGACTCTATAAATGAAACCTTTTATTATCGACTTCGACAAAATGCAATAACCTTATTTAGTATTCATTGTTTTGTTTTTTTGTATCCACCGAACAACCTCATTGAGGAAATTGATCATAATGAATGTGTATAGTATTTATATATTTAAAGAGTTCAAATTGTTTTTTTATTAAATATCTGATTGTTTAGTAAGTCTGCTTGGACAGTAAAGGTTACATTTTTTTTCCCAACATGACCCAGAGGTCCTGAGAGAGTCCCGTGCTCAAATTTGGTCTTTTTGTAGTATTATAGTTTTTTTTTATTTCCCCCGAGTTAATTGTAGTAACAAGTAAATTATATTATTGAACCCAAATATTGTAATCACACTTTTTCAAAGATGAATGCTTGATGTAAATAAATTTATATATATTAAAATTTAATAAAAGGAAATTTAACAACAAACAAATATAACTGAGAATAATTCACACTCTCCATCATTTATGTCTTATTGTGGGCCAACATTTCGATGACAGGTGTATGTGTAAACATACCAAACTTAATTACTGTTTCCTCTCTCACAATAGACTGGTCTGAGATCGGGTTTTGAGTCCCAGTTGTGTATATTTAGGCTAGTTCTCCCACAATTGTTTCCCCACTCTCTTTCCACGCAAATGTGGATACAATTCATATAAATTAAATCTTCGTCATTCCTAACACATAAGCGAAATTAGTACATATATGTACAACCCGGACGGGTATTAATACGCGGTACTAGAAAAAACCTACTCTTTCCTTCGTGTTTTGAACTACACACACCTACCTCTTTAGGGGACGTGGACAAAGGAATCAATCTCGTCTTGTCTGGCTCACCGGCGTGGAAGTCAGAGCTCAAATTTTGGTTGGATGTATTGAGGTAGATTTCTCCTGAATGGTTTCTCGCGCTCCCTCTACGCGAATGTGGGGTACGATTCCTCTAAACTCTACCCTAATTATCCCTTAACACATTGGTGTAAATAGGCAGGTAGTTCTTATGAATGCTAAAGCTTTTGATTAAGGTGGGATAGAAGGGGATGCGAGAAAAATTCAGTGTTTTTGCGGTTTTTATGACAAAACTTTTTTTTTTGCCTAAATAGATAAAATATTGCTCCAGTACAAACATAACATTTAATTTTATTCATATGGGGACGTCGACATTTCTTTAATATCTTTCAAGGGTGTTCTGGAAATTAATGACAGCTTTTCCTCTTAATTTAAAAAGTTTCTCATCTAACGCTGCCATGATCATGACAGATATTCAACCACTGTTGATATCAACACGCGAGGAAAATTAAACTCTGTGTTTGTACTGGAGTAATATTTGATTTATTTTGGGCAAAAAAATGTTTTGCGATAAAAACTGTAAAAATACTGGCCTTTTCCCGCGTCCACTTCCATCTCACCTTAAACTAACTATTACAGTTCAAGGTGAGACTAACATGTTTAAAATTCAAGTAGAACGTTTTCGAAAGTATTTTACTTTTGTTTTCATGGGCCTCTACTCTGTAAGAATCTAAGAAAGGGTATGTGTGCCAAATCTCAAAGTTCCTCTTCAAAGCCCGTTTCCTACTAACAATAGAAGCCAAAGTTGCAACACAAGGAAGGTTATCTGCTATTTAGTTTGCGATGCGGGCAATAGCTTCTTGAGGGACGTCCTCTTATGTCCGTGTTTCCAACCACACCGACTAAATATCGACATTTTCTTGAGATAGATCTAGCAGGACTGCTGGAAGATGTGAGCCAATCAAGGGTATTCACCCCGAAATACAGTAGTTCTACATCATGTTGAAACCATAATCCCTGTCACATAACACATATACGCGTATGATGATCACACTG
The DNA here is from genome assembly GCA_902151455.1 of Timema bartmani. NCBI lineage: Eukaryota > Metazoa > Arthropoda > Insecta > Phasmatodea > Timematidae > Timema > Timema bartmani. Next base: position 7,152 of record CABFWB010006504.1, read on the forward strand.
TGCCTGTTATCGTATGGTAATCACATTGTACCTATCATCATATGGCAATCACACTATACCTATCATCGTATGACAATCACACTGTACCTATCATTGTATGGTAATAACACTGTACCTATCGTCGTATGGCAATCAAACTGTACCTATCATCATATGGCAATCACACTGTACCTATCATCGTATGGTAATAACACTGTACCTATCATCGTATGGTAATAACACTGTACCTATCATCGTATGGCAATAACACTGTACCTACCATCTTGAATAAATTTCTCAACGAAGTACTTTAACAAAACAATAACTGAGCGAGGAGAGATATCTAAACGAAAATACAAACTACCCGACACTGTTGAGACAAGAGCAATTACGAATAAGACTTACAAGTGGAGAAATAGCTCAAGATTGAACTCTTGAAGATATATTATTCAGATGCCACGAAGCGAGAGAGAGATCGTCAAAAGGAATACCCAGAAATTGAGAGAAACTCCTTTGAAACATTTAGTTCAACACAATGGTTGCTAATGACTTCATTTTAAGGGGAGGGATGAGGAACCTTGTTTTAGAGGTAGTAAAGTAGAACTAAGCGTGGAAAGAGGACGGGAAAACCACACTGACTGGACCGTCAATGACATTGAGATCGGGGCTCTAATCCCAGTTGGATGTACTGAGGGTGTATTTCCTTAATTTTTTTTCACTTGCCCTTGAAGCAAATGTGGGTACACTTTCTATAAATTCAAACTTATTCATCCATAATATATTATCATAATTAGTACATATGCGTATAGCCCAAACGAATAGTAAAATACCCGTTTCGGTTGCTGCGTGGGCGCGCTATTCTTGTGTTGGATTAGACTGCCTTAGATGGGGGGATCGGGGTTCGATACCAGTTGGATGCACTGAGGGTGGTTTTCCACTCTTCTTCTATGCAAATTCGGGTGCATTTCCTCCCAACTAAACCCTCTTAATCCATACATTATAAGTGTAATTAGTACATAAGCGCATAACCCAAACGGGTAGTATGACACAGTTCTAAAAATAATTGAAAGCTTGACACCTTGGGCTGTTTGACCAAAGGTTAATTTTAAATTATGTTAGTTTGTTTGTAAGTCTTAGGTGATATATCAGTTGTTTCAAATATAATATTAGATAGATACTCATATTTAAAAGAAGGTGACCTGGTGGTCTAGGGGTAAGGTGTCAGACTTCTGTGCTGAGGGTCCGGGGCTCAATCCTCGGTCCCGGCACAGATTTATCTGATTGTCAAACCCTTCCTTCACCTCTGACAAGATGTGTATTAATCACAACTTGTGAATGTGAGGAATGCCAGGCCTCCACCGTGGTTCGGATTCCACGTTAAACTGTAGGTCCTCCATTTTCATCTCACAATCACCCTACCATTGCACATTAGCGTAAGTGCGTATAACCCGAACGGGTAGTAAGACGCGGTGCTAATAATAATAATAATAACATATTTAAAAAAAATGGAAAAGGTAAACCACGAGGGGAGCGGGGTGAGAGTAGGTGGGCAAAGGCGCTAGTCTTGTCTAGTCTGGTCTGCTGGCTGATGACAGTGTACCAATGTGTTTCACCCTAAATTATTTTCCACCCTCCTTCCAATCAAACGCGGGTGTATTTTCTCTAATTTCTCCTTTCATAGTGATTAGTGTGATTATAAAGCTAACCCAGACGGGTAGTAAGGCGTTGATCACGAGGATAAATGGTTCCGAACATATCTTTGCTGTGGGGATAATCGAGGGAGTGAATCATTTTATTACCGATATTACGTATTTGGTGGTACATAGTCTAAGAAGGCATAACTCCCGCAATATGACGTGGAGTTCAGGTCGTGTGTACAGAGAGTGGTTTTTCCCTCGATGGTTGTCCACCCTCCTTTCATGAAAATGTGGTTACACTTCTCTAAATTAAACCTCAGCGCAATTAGTAAATAAGCGTATAACTGAATGGGTAGTAAAACGTGGGTATAAAGAACTATATATATATAAAGCTAAATATATATATATAAAGCCAAATGTATATATTATATCAATATCAATTGTTTATATAAAACTATAACCATAATTGTAGGCTCTTTGAAGTAAGTTTTAACATTAAGCCTTAATTTTTTTTACTACTTAAACTAAATCCAACACCTTGGCTCAGTCAGTAACGTGTATTTCTCTAATGGATTAAGGGTCCCAGGTTCGATTCCTGGCATAGCCAAAAATTTTATCAATGGTGAAATGTGGGTACACCCTTTCACATTGCTAAATTAACGGCCGGGGACTGGATGTTGTGCCTGTCCTAGTCTTACGTTAGGTTATGAGGCATATGAAACTATGACAGGCCTTGCAAGCCGGCAGTGGAAAATATATGGGTTGAATAAAAAACTGATCCATGCCATCATAGGCTGGAAACAATAATGGATGTAAACTACTTAAACTCTTATAATATCTGTAATAACATTAATATAATGTATCACCCCAATTGTCGAGCTCGGTAGTCTTGAGGTAAAGTACTTGGCTCAGGATCCAATGTCCGTGGGTTCAAACCCAACCGAGGTTGACGAATCTTTATTGAGGGATGCAAATTAGTAGCACAACTTCCTTCGTAGGGGAAGTAAAGCTGGCGTTCCATGTAGATTGTGGTATGTAAAATAACCCTTGAAGATATGCGTAAACATCCTTCCTGGCAAAAATTTTAGGCCCCTTTCGCTCTTGGTCATAGAAATTACCAGTCGGTTTAGAAAGTGCACGTAAAATACCTCAAATAAATAAAATTTAAAACTGTAATACTGGTGCTGGGATAAAATTTGTTGTGAATATATATTATTATTATTATCACCACGTCTTACTACCCGTTCGGGCTATACGCACTTACGCTAATGTGTAATGGTAGGGTGATTATGAGATGAAATGGAGGACCTACAGTTTAACGTGGGATCCGAACCACGGTGGAGGCCTGGCATTCCACACAGTCACAAGCTGTGATTAATACATGTCTTGTCAGAGGTGAAGGAAGGGTTTGGCAATCAGATAAATCTGTGCCGGGACCGAGGATTGAACCCCGGACCCTCAACACAGAAGTCAGACACCTTACCCCTAGACCACCAGGCCACCGTGAATATATAAATATCCGATATTTTCTATCTGAGGGAAAATATTCTGCTAAATAAATATTGCTTGGGACAAATTTGTATTGATTCTAATTTATTCTCCAGTTTATTTAAAGGTATTCAAAATAAAATGTTATCCAAATAAAGACTTATACTTACATAAGATGAATAAACTTTCCAACTACTTGAGAAAGCGGACCATTCACCCCTCCTCAAAATGAATCATTCTTAATGAGAGCATTAACATTACTTGAAAAATATACCTAAATATAAAGCTGGTTGCGTTTCACAAAGGTAGAGCTTTTATCCAGAGGGGGAGACGGGCTAGTAATTTTCTGGTCCTCCTTTGCACAAGCTTGGATCTTTGCCAAATTACGACACAGCTATTCACGATTTTGTCTTCTGGAGAGAAATAAAAACTAAACTATAAAAGGTTAGGTGAGATTTTTTTTTATTCGTGGTTTATGAAAGCCCGCCATTAGAGAGAAGAATAAATACAGAACAGAGAATTTGAGGTTGTAATAATTTGTTTTATTACTTTAAAGGGGAGTTTATAAACCGGGATGTGAAAGGTTATCTCCTAGAGACCCTTCAGAAGAAATATCGACAGATTTTAAAATAATCAAGACATACTGTCGTATATCGACTTTTTTTTAAATAAAACATTTTGATAGAAACTTTGTGACGGTAAAAATCGACCCTACAAGAGGTGCTGCTAGATTAAACTACAAAAGAGTGGAATAAATCTGGTGATTTCATCACCTAGAAATGTCAACAGTTACATAATTTTTTCTTTTGATTCACGTTTTATTACACATCTGTGTTATCCGCAAATATACTCAAATGGGGTAGTTGGGAGGAAGGTAGAATTTAGAGGAATTTTATCCTATAATTTCACGGGTAAAAAGAAAGAATAATATGTATTTTTTTTTATCATTGCGTCTTACTAACCGTTCGGATTATGCGCTTATGTACTAATTACGTTAATGGTTTTAGGGATTAGGAAGGTTATATTTAGATGAGGTGTACCCGCATTTATGTGGACGGAGCGTGGGAAACCATTTAGGAAAAACCAGCCTCAGTACACCTAGCCGAGATTCTCACCTTGATCTCCCCGTCATTGGTAGTCTAGTTTACTTCAAGAGCAGCGCGTTGGACCACGTGGTCACTGAATCTGGTGAGAAGGATATTGAGAGATTGAGGGAGACAGAATAATATGAGAGAGAGATAAAGATATTGAAAGATTGAGAGAGACATTGAAAAAGGTTGAGAGAAAGAGAGCTTGAGAGAAAGAAAGCTTTAAAGTTTGAGGGAAAGAGAGATTGAGAAAGCGATTGAGAGAAAGAGAGAGATTGAAAGAGAGAGATTGAAGGGAAAAGATTGAGAGAGAGATTGAGATAAAGAGATTAAGAGAGTGAGATTGAGATTGAGAGATTTTGAAAGAGATAGAGATTGAAAAATGAGAGATTAAGAAAGAGAGAATAAAAGAGAGAATGAGATAGAAAAATACTTAGAGATTGAGAGATAGAGTTCGAGAGCTTGAGAGAGGGAGAGTGATAGAGAGAGATTTTGAGAGAATTTGAGATAAAGGGAGAACGTAAGTGACCATTTAACGTATGAAATCCTATGTTATATTTTGTTACAGGTTTTACGAAGAAGGGGGGATGGAGGGAAAGAAAAAAAGTGTTTCATAAGCCTTCTGTAAATAAAATGTTTGGTCCAATTTTAAATTAATTGCCCTCAACGTTCTTTAATGTCTTCGACGTATTTTTTATACAAACTAGGGGTCAGGCCTGCCTCTGACAAGAGCAATTTCAAATTTCACGCCAAGTCTGACCCTTTGTTTATATGATTGAAATATTTCTAAAACACCTTTAAGATTGAGTTCAAAATGGGTATCAGGGAATAGGTTTTTATGATAAATAAGTACATATTTTTATTTTGACAAAATTTATAAATATATTATTTTTGAATTTTTTTTTCTCTCCGCCTTAATACAATATATGAAAAAGTATTTACGTCTGTGTAATACCCATTTATTTATTTATTTTATTTTATGATTTCATATGTAATTCTGACCATCTGAATTTTTTATATTTATTCTTTCCTATAAGGGGGGTTTGACTGTATTCAACTGTTTTTTCTAAGGCACTAATTACTTTCGTGTTTCTCTGCACCGGTAAGCCATAATAATAATAATAATAATAATAATAATAATAATAATAATAACTGATAATAATAATACTGATCATAATAATAATAATACTGATCATAATAATAATAATACTGATAATAATAATAATAATAATAATAATAATACTGATTATAATAATAATAATAATAATAATAATACTGATCCTAATTATAATCCAACCTTAACTCAGCCGGTAGCGTCTCTATCTACTGAGCTAAGGGTCCCGGGCTCGATTCCCGACATGGTCAAAATATTTATAATTGGTGAATTGTGGGTTTACCCTTCCACAATGATAAATTAATGGCCTGGGACTGGTTGTTGTGCCTGTCCTAGGTTTAAGTTAGATTATAAGGCATATGAAACTAGGACAGGCATAGTAAGCCGGTAGTGAAAAATATATGGCTTCAATGAAAATGTGGCCCAGGCCACAGACTGGAAACAGTGACGGATGTAAAGTAAAGTGATAACAATAATAATATTAATATACTTAATACTAAACAGGAAGGTTTATTGCCAGGAATTTATTATGATTAAACAAATGAATACACATTAAAATATTTGGTGTGCGCGTGGCAGAGCTAAAGCGACACGTATCAATATTTATGATTTATCAGTCGACTAGGGTTATACCTCTATGTACTAATTACTCTAACGTGTTCGGGATTGGAAAGGTTGAATTTAGAGGAAGTGAAAACACATTTTCGTGAAGGGAGAGTGAAAAACCATTTAGCAAAAAAACTACCCTCAGTAGACCCTACAGGAATTTAACCCCGATCTTCCTTTAATCGGCAGTATAGTCTATGACACCTTATACAATGCGTCCACTGAATTGGATCTTAGAGCTGTAATTATGCTCTATGGTGGATAGGACATTCCAACAACCAGATCTCAGACCATAAGTATACCACTAAACTGAATATGAATTCACTTTATAAGAAGATATTAACATTAAGTTAAAACTGTATTTCTATTTTCTTGGGTGACTTAGGAATTATTGCAGAACTTAAAGGATTAAACAACTGACACCAGTGTGTAAAAGTTAATCTTTTATTTTTTATCGTATTTGCTAAGATTCGTCTTCGGGATTCGGAAGTCGCAGATATCTCTGATTCGAGAAAAAGGGGGTTTGATCCAACACTATTTTCGACCGAACCTGGAATCCACCCCAAGGTCTGTCATCTTGTGAAACTCAATACCTCAAAGCTCTGGACCATGACCAAGGTTTTTTTTTTCTGCGTCTCCTCCCTTCCCCCACCCCCAACACCACTTATGTACACCATACACGAAAGGTTTTACGATGTCGCGTTCCCTGTAAGGTAGCTATCAAATATCTTTATGAAAGGAGGCATTAGCTTGGGACTGAGGGGGGAGAACGGGGGGTAATCCCTTCTCACCCAACAACTCTATTGGATTTGTGCAAAAAAACATGCTCTATTTATTTTTATTTTGAGATGGTGAAGGGAAAGGGATTACCGTATGAAGCTATTCCCTTGCTGATGCTTCGGTACTTAACACTTTATTTCAGTTGGTAGTGCATCTGTCCATTGGTTTAAGGGTCCAGGGTTCAATTCCCAGCACTAAGTCATAAAAAAAGTATAATTGATGTAATTTGGACTTGACCTATGACAATGACAGGGGACGGGATGTTGTGTTTGTTCTAAGCTAGTTTGTAAGTCGCATTCTGATGTAATCAGTCGTTTCAGAAAATATACATTAAATACCCTCTTAATGAAACAACTAGGCCCTATTGTCCAATTTTCACAGGAAGAGCCTGTTAGAAGATTAAAACGTTTTTGCTATCAACATTCTTAATTATTATTAGTGTAATTATATATTTATAGCCTAATATCTCTAAAAAGTGACCGTTTCAGATCACATGACTTGACTTATGAATACATGAAACTGAATCAAGTAATTTTGTAGCAGTCAGATAAGGCCCTTGGACTGTGGCTTTGGTAATACCCGTGAACAAAACACAAATATCGAGGCCTTGGTCAAAAGCACTAAGGCGCTAGTACCAAGAACAGTAACCGACCCTTTGGTGTAGGGGGTCAGTGCACCTTACTACGGGTCTAAAAGTCCCGGGTTCGATTTCCGACTGGTACCTTGGATATTTTTTTTTCTGAAAGGGGAACTACTCCAACGGTAACCAGGGTTTGATTAATTAGGCCTAATTTAGGTTTAAGTGTCTCCACTGGTTCCATTCCCTCATACTCACCATCAACCTCATCTAATCTTATCGGGACATGGAAATATTCTCCACAGAAAGGATGTACTATTAGTAGGGCACCGGTACATTAGTACTGGCTAATCTTTCCACAAACTGAGCTACATATTGATGTAATTTTGACGCGCCATATTATTATTACTAGCATCGGTGACCACGTGGACTAAATTGTAAGTTTCGTCTTGTAGTCTTTTTTGACGAATAAAGTGGAGGTTGGGGGGTTCGAATGCTAACCGGATGAACTGAACGTGGTTTTCACTAAGTTGTTTTCCACTCTCCCTCCACGAGTCACTTCCTCTAAATTCAACTTTCTTCCCCTAAGCTAGGACCGAAGATGCCCTTGCTCCAGAGAAAATACATTCTGGAGTCCTTGTAATCATTTTTTTTACACTAATATTACGACAATTTAAAAAGGACAGTTAAATTTTTAAAGAATTAAGGTATAAAACAGACGGAAAACATCAAATGTTCTGGCTGTACCTTTGGCAAAAGTCCTTTCCTCAGATTTGAAAAAATTGGTAATCCTAATTACTGATGCTATTTTATAGTGTGTAAAACTAATAAATAATGTTCTAAAATGGCCTCACGGAGCTTGATATAACTATAAAGAAGACCAAGGACTCCGCGGAGCAGTTTGGAAAACGCTGTCCTGGACCATTAATGTAAATATGTGAATAACACGGATGTATGGCCATTAGACGAAACTAGGGTGCAAGGGTCCTAGGGGCACATTACAACGAAATTTTAATTTTTGTAGTGTCTAAAAAAATAATTATTTAATTAAATAAGGTAATAATTATGTCTAACTAAATAAATAACATCTTAATATTATATCTGATATTAAGAATATATTTTATTGAATAGATTGAACCAAAACTTTTATGGTTTTATGACATTTAGAGTCGTTTTGTTGGTGCACAGCTTTGATATTTAATCAAAATTTTTCAGAAAATATTAATATAAAAAGAAGAGGAGATATTTATTAAGAGGAGGAGCGTGGGAAGCCTACCCACTTATTTTTTATTTATTTATTTATTTTTTACTATCTTTTTATTACTTTTCTCTTTGTCTTATATTTCTGGCACACCTATTACTATTATTTTGCGTCAAGCAGGGGGTGTGGTTTATTTATAGTATAGAGGATACAACCGGGGCACATTAAGCCCTTGCGCCGGACGTGCAAGAATGGGTAATAAAACGTGGACCACGGAGTCAGGTAAGGTGTTAATCTTAATCGATGACTATCCACTTACAAGATAATTTACATTTATAGAAAATGCCACGAAAGTGATAAACTAAACTACAAAATAAACCTAGAGTGCCACTATAAAAAATAACCTCTAAATAGCTTCTGAACGCATCCAAGTCACACCAAAATGAGGGGACAAGCTCTTCGTAATTTCCTAACTACAGATCTTAATTACTATCGTTAATAAACATTCAAAGGTACCCTCCTGCCCCTCCCGAGGTTCAAATACTGGCTACGCCACTAAAATGAGGTTTTGCATAGCGACCATTACCATAATGTCTTAACAGCTATTTTCTATTTTCAACTAAAATTAATAATACTCAACCTTTATTTTTTTTGCGTATGTATCCATGTATGGAATGCCAATTGCGTTTTTGAAAGTTTCTTAAACTTATCAACGAGGTGTTTTCTTTATATTTTGAATATGCTATCGCATTTCGAAATGTACACTCCACCTACCTTGAAAGGTATTACCTTGACCGATTACACTATGGCCATATCACCATAGTGTAGTAAAGTAAGGTACACACTCTACCTTTCAGGATGAACGGAGAGTGCACGGATGGATGAGGCTAGATATAAATTTGTATGCCTTATTTGTCTTGACGCACATATCTACTTATAAAATCCATCACACTTAAAAAATAATAATTTACCAAGTAAGGGTAGTATTCTTTAAATTTAATCATGACACCTGGACACGGGAATCTAACCCAGGACTTTTGGCTTAGTATTCCAATGCGCTAACCGCTGAGCTATCCGGGAGCTGTCCCGAGCTCAGGGTAATTATTAACTCATTTCTTAAGGCAGAGTCTGTAATGGACGGGCTTAAATCGTCAGCTACTTATAAGCGATCAATTAAGGTGGGGATGCAGGAAACACGAGGAGAGGTCAGTGTTTTTGCAGTTTTTATAGCAAAATCTTTTCTGGTCAAAATAAATCAAGTATTGCTTCCATACAAACATAGATTATATTTTTATTCACATGATGACTTCAACACTTGTTTAATATCTGTCAAGGGTGTTCTAGTATTTAATGACAATTTTTTCCCTTCATTTGAAAAATTTCTCATCTCATGCCGCTATGTTCTTGACAGAAGTTCTACAACTCTTGTTTTCATCATATGAAGAAAATTAAACTCTATGTTTGTACTAGAGATTATTTGATTTATTTTGACCAAAAAATGTTTTGCTATAAAAAAATGCATAAACACCGACCTTTTCTCTCATTCCCTACATCAACACCTTTAGATCGCGAGCTATCAGATAAATCAGCCACCTTAGACTCGGGGCTATGCTGCCAATAGTACAAGGACAACTGTACGAACGCGCATATCATGATGGATTAAATAGACAAGCTATTAAATCATTGTAAGGTGACCTGGTGGTCTAGGGGTAAGGTGTCAGACTTCTGTGCTGAGGGTCCGGGGTTCAATCCTCGGTCCCGGCACAGATTTATCTGATTGCCAAACCCTTCCTTCACCTCTGACAAGATGTGTATTAATCACAACTTGTGAATGTGAGGAATGCCAGGCCTCTACCGTGGTTCGGATTCCACGTTAAACTGTAGGTCCTCCATTTCATCTCACAATCACCCTACCAT
>CABFWB010006504.1:19005-32645 GCA_902151455.1 Timema bartmani
GTTATAAGTTTATATACTAACTACGCTAATAGTTTTAGGAATTAGTAAGGTTATATTTAAATGAAGTGTACTCGCATTTGTGTGGAGGGAGAGCGGAGACCAACTAAGAAAAAGCCAGTCTAATCTACTGCGAGAGTAGCGTGTTAGACCATGCGGCCACCGGAGCGGGTAAATGACTCTTAAACCACGCGAGCTTTGGTTATTATTTTTGAATCTAATGCATTTTTGAACATAGTATTCACTTGTTTTCTGCCTAACTTGATCACAAATTAAAAATATCATCTTCAAATCCAAAGGGAAATTATTATAGAATATATTTCAACTTGAAATCCAAAGATAAATTATTCTAGAATATATTTCAACTTGAAATCCAAAGAGAAATTATTATAGAATATATTTCAACTTGAAATCCAAAGATAAATTATTATAAAATATATTTCAGCTTGAAATCCAGAGATAAATTATTATAGAATATATTTTGACTTTAGATCCAAAGAGAAATTATTATAGAATATATTTCGACTTGAAATCCAAAGATAAATTTTAAGACAGAAGTAACGATAAGACCATGGAATAATTCCTAACGTGATGCGAGGTCTACTGTTCTCAGAACTACCAGACAGATGTTACACTGGCAGAGCTAAGGTGTCAGCATATGTTTTTACTAGACACGAGATTCACCCATCACCTAAACCAAATCGGTAAGAAAAAGAAGAAGCTGTGAGAACATAAATGGCGTAAGGATTTACAGACTGCAAAACAGGATGCAGCCGGCCAAGAGGGAAGTGTGTTAACCTTCAAAAAGCTATTTTCGGGTTTGAGTTGAAGGTTTTATGTAACTAGTACCCCTGATAACCTAACACTTGTCCAGTGAAGTTTTGAACTATTGCTTTTAAAATTAGAAAAAAATTACAACTGGGCTTAAAAATAACCCTTTTCTAAAGTCCGTTCGCCGTTGGACTGGAGGTGACAGCTATAGGGTATCTACGGTAGGAGAGCTAGTAAGTGACAGCTAGGAAAAATTACCATGTATCCATTCGCCAAACCATATGATCTACAAGACCATAATTATGTTGGGTTGCTGTCACTTTAGACAAACCAGGCCTTAAACGAACCATTTGTTTTTAATTATGTTTCTCTTTTAATCATTTTTATATTATTGAAATATGAACTTATGAAAATATCCTTTTGGATGTTACTTTTTTTTTTTGTGGAAGTGACGCCTGTAGTATATGAACTTATGAAAATATCCTTTTTGATGTTACTTTTTTTTTTGTGGAAGTGACGCCTGTAGTTCACTTAAAAATACTTTACAAATTATAGCTTCCAAAAGGCTGCGTTCCCTTCACAAATTAAGATGGAAAAACCAGTTGAAACAAAGGCCGTTGATGACGTCATACAAACCGTCTTCGGTTGTGTTTATGCGCATCTGTTTACAAAATAAAAACGTCTTATTTTGAAACATATTTTTATGGCTCTTTCTCTAAATTATATAAAAAAATATATATTTATATATTTTGGTGGCCAGTCATAAAAAGATACAAGTGGGAATATAGTAGGCCCTACTTTTTGGTTTATTATTTTATATACTATAATATATTTTGTTGCCACAACCGCAAAAACCAAAAACATATTAGTTTTATTAATATTTTGTTCTTTCAATAAGTTACGAAAAATCCAATCATTAAATAGGTTGGAATTAGCTACTTTCATCCAATGTTTGCAATAAACATCTTCTGTTACCTGTGAGTTACCACCACACCGGTAACGGGTGACGAGAACTTTACCTTAGATGTAATATTTCACCTTTACTTGCTCAAGAAGTATTGAATTATTTACGTTAATCTGTTGAGCATTCGCATCCTTTCTGTGATTCGGCCTTTTGATTTGGACTGGTGATAGATGATCTGATTTTACAGAGAAAAGGTTTAGCCAAAAAATTAAACTTTATTCTGAGTGGCGTGGTTGGTAGATGAAGATCAAATAAACTAATTGTTTGTTTGAGATGGGAAACAGATAATTGGACGTTGCGAACTTGCAAATGCTGCATTAACTGTTACAAACTGCCCGGTTGTTTCAGAAACGCTTGTATATTATGTTGACAGCTGTAAACAGAAGTTGAATAAATACTAGGGGTGTTCAAAGTCCACTTTTTTAGATTCGAAGCGAACTCGAATCGAATATATGAAATATTCTCAAATCCGAATCGAGGTTCGAATATTTCTTGGTAGTTGTTTTATGCTTGAAAAATATTATATATTTTTTAATTGATATAATTTTATGCACTAAAATCCTTTGTTAAATGTTTTATTGCACCATTGTTTGTAAAAAAAAAATCTTATTTGATAAATCATGTTATTATCACAATCTACAATTCAATTACTTCAGGTTTTTAGATTTGAATGTCAATTTGTAATGTATAGAAGCTATAAGAACTCATAATGGAAACAAATGAACATATATTGAGTAGTTTAGTTGTCAATATTTTTATTGTCGAAGCTCCGTAATTGTCGAAGCAGGAATTATTTTGAAGCGAGGTTGAAGCTGATGTTTGTTTCGAAGCTAAGTCTAAGCTTCAAAGCTTCTCACACTTAAAAAATATTATAACATACTTCATCATTAATGATATTTCTGCGAACACATAGCTTAACGAATCAATATTTAAGGGGGCCGCCTACCGGATTACTAAGAAACGTTGCAGATGTCCAAAAAACACACGTTATTTAAGAAGGTTTTTTTTTGTTGTTCAATAAATGGTTCACGCCAAACTGGAGGGACAAGGTATCAACATATTTCTAACATAGAGATTGACAATCTTTTACAATATGCTCCTCGTTTAATTTGATTTTCTAAATTACACGTCTCCTATCTCTTACTTTTAGAAGAATGAAATCAGTAAAAATGAAACCAATCCTTTATTAATAAAATCTCAAAATATTTATTCCTACTTGCTAGAAATCGTTCATTCTTTGACAGCTTTGGACACTTCAAGGACAGGCAGAAGATAAAATATTCAGGGCTTGGAGCAACAATGGGCTATGTCACAAAAACTATAACAGTTATAGTTAATATTTAAATTTGTGGTACTACACTTCATTACGTTGAAAAACAAGCGTATTTGTGTTGATTTTTGAAAAGTTCAAGTCTGTATCAAATTAAGTAAAACAAATTATTTAGGATTTTAATTATTTATTTTTAAAGCCTTCAATATTTATATTTCTGAATTACTGTTTTATGACATAGCATGTTATTGTTTCAAGCGCTCTATATAAACAGGAGGGGTAATTGGGATTTCCTCTGTTGGTACCAAAGTTTGGTTGGAATACGTCAGTTAGATAAACATTAATAATTGGAGACACAGCAGCTACGTGGACAACCAAATATTTAAGGTTTACTCAATATTAGGGCTAAATATCTACGCATTGAATAATTTCTGGTCTACCTCGGTAGTTTTGGGTTAAAGTTCTCGCCTTAGGACCCAATTAACGTGAATTCAAACCCAGCCTGGGTGGAAGGATGTTTCTTGAGAGACAAAAAACCGTAGCACAACTTCCTTCGAAGTGGAAGTAAATCCGTCGATCCCATGTTGATTGTGACATGTAAGAGAACCCTGAAGGTATGTGAAAATAACTTCAATGACAGAATTGGTAAGCTCTTTCACTTTCACTCGTAGAAATTATCGTGTGCTGATACAATACTGTGAAATCAGTCGGTTCAGAAATTGCACGTTAAATACCTCATATAAATGAAAAATAAAAATAATAATTTCTGGAAATGTTTCATGACAACCTGAACCCGAAACTTTTTTTTATTTGCAATACCCTTTGTCTGTTACTGGGACTAGGGCAAAAACCATTTTACCGATCAGTCTAATTCTTAGTTTCTCAGAGGGATTTTTGTGATTATCTATTTAGCTCTAAAGTTAAGGGTAGTTTACTTTAGGTTGAAAAAAAATAAAAGTTATTTTCTCAAAATTAGCTCTAATGATTCTGACTAAAATTTGTATCCAGGCATTGAAAAACATTTAAAAAAATTGCGCATCTAATTTTTCCATAAAAGTGACTTTCAGCATAGTTTAAATGAGCGGAAATTTCCAATTTTGATCACATCCATGCAAATCTTTGAAATTAGAAATAATTGATAATTTCAAAGTTGTGGTACTATTAAAAATACACAACTCTTATATGAAGAATATTTTATAAAATCAATGTGTTCCAAGTTAGAGGCGAAAACAGTTTTTAAAAAGAGCTTTTGTAATTGGGGATTTGAAAATACACAGAACAATTTATTAATAATAGGTTTATGAAACAATGTATATTATTTCATTTATGCTCTTTGGTAAAATACGTTCTTTTTTCCTCCATTATGTTTTTATAACAATGTATATTATTTCTATGTCACATATGACACGAACTTTAAGTTTTTGTTAGATAAAGCAGTGAGAAATTCTGTGTGGTGCACCCATATTTTTTTTTCAAACTAATCATCTTAGAAACAGCTATCTTACTAAAACTAATTATACTGTTTGCCCCCCAATGCTCCCTTCTTGCTCTACCCTAGAGGGTGCGCCCCACAATTTGGGAACCACTGCCAAACAAGATTGAAAAACCTTACATCTTATAGATTTTAAAACAATTCTTGAAAATGCAATTAAGTTCATTTTCAGCGTTTGTTGACGTGAAGTGCCGCCGTCCTGACTGAAACCAAAGTAAATGGTTAGAAACTTAGATATAGCCTTCCTCAGACTAATTAAGCCATACCTTTTAAAGGGCTCACAATAAAACATTCTAATTAGATTATTGAGGATTATTTTAGTGGTTTTGAAGTTTCCGAACTGCCCTCAACATAAGAAACACAGAACTGTGACGATATGTTCCTTCAATTAGGCGGCTCCCTTAGTAAATATGATGTCACTGTCCCGGCGTTCAAAGGCCGTTCTTGACATAGAATGCCATTGTTACCGATTTGATGTCACTGTCCCGGCGTTCAAAGGCCGTTCCTGACATAGAATGCCGTTGTTACCGATTTGATGTCACTGTCCCGGCGTTCAAAGGCCGTTCCTGACATAGAATGCTGTTGTTACCGATTTGATGTCACTGTCCCGGCGTTATAAAGGCCGTTCCTGACATAGAATGCCGTTATTACCGATTTGTTGACACTGTCGTTCCTGCTCACACAGCGTTACGACCCTACCGGCATAACCCCCTGTGGGCGATTTGTCAAGATGGCTGTGGACCAGCGTTTCTCCAAGTTTTGGTGATGAGGACCACCAAATGGCACACCGGGGGACCAGTGGGTGTCCTGAGAGTAGTGGGATATGCAGTAAAAACATTATTTTAGGCCATTCTATTTTAGGACAAATAGACTACTCAGACAAGACAAATATTAACTAATTAAATTAAATGTTAAAAACAATATCACCGTGGTTATTAATAAGTAATCAAGGTTTGAATATTTTTTTAACATTCTAAACCTAAAAAGTTTTGATAAATACCTTCATATTTGTTGACTTGAAGTTTGAACAGACTCCCTTTTATATGTGGATTGTGTCTACTGAGGAAAGAACCAGAGTACTGTAGGAATATCTGGCCTACAGGACATAAAAAAATACACTGCTACAGAAACATATTATTGATAAATGTTCTGTGAATTTTCAACTCCCCATTTCTAAAAACTCTTTTTAAAATTCACTTTCGCCTATACCTTAGAATGTATTGATTTTGTAAACTATTTCTCATATAAAAGTTATTTATTTTTAAAAGTATCACAACTTTGAAATAATACTTTGTTTCTTATTTCAAATAGATGCGAAGATGTGATCAATATTGGAAATTTCCGCTTTTGTAAAGTACCCTCAAAAGTTATTTTTTATGAGAAAATGAGATGCGCCATTTTGTTTGTAATGTTTTGCAGTGCCTGTAAATAAATTTTAATCAAAATCAGTAGAGACAATTTAAAAAAAAAAAAAGCTTTTTCTCTTTTTTTCCCGAAGTAAGCTACCCCAAATGTTATGGTAAGATAGATAATTCGAGAAACTCCTCTGCGGGACCTTTTTAAAACCCTAGATACCAAGGTTTAGCCTGATTAATAAAATGGTTTGGGCTCGTATCACAGTAACGGACGGACAGATAGACGGATGTAGGAACGTAGTACGGATGGTAAAAAAAAACCACCACTTTTTTGGCTTCAAGAGGTCATGAAACCTTGACATCCATCAACATTTTGAATTAGGTTTGTTTTTGACGATCACAATAATCAAAAAGTAAAAGTAAACTACTGGTGAGACCGGATCCTTTCCCTTTAAAACAGAGTTTTCCAACTAGTGAACCGCGGAACACTGGTGGGCCACGGAGGGTTAGCAGGCGTGCCGGGTGAGTTTAAAGGTGGATCTAAAAGAAGTGTGAAAATAATAAGTAGTGTCAATAAATCTTTTGAAATCCATGATAACAATTATTTAAAAAAATAATACTATTATTATTATTATAATTTTAGCTATTGAACTTTTAAAAACAATCTTGTAACCAGTTTTTAAAAGTTGTAATATCTTCTTAAAAAACTGATGGTTTTCCTCGACAGTATTAGCGCCTTATTCAGTGGGTCATGATTTTAAAAAGGTTTAAAATAGCTGCTTTAAAAAGTGATAAATTGATGGGCGGGGGACTGGGTGTGGTATCTGGTGCTAGAGTTGGATTAGTTTGTAGGTCGTGGGTGGATGGTTCAGGAAACGCACGTTAAATACGCCTAGTAAGAAACACAATAAAACCACAATAAAACCCTCAATAAATATTTTATAGGTATAATGGTAACATATTTCTTAACGGGGACTCGGTGAGTGTATCAAGTGAGTGTCTCAAGAGTAGTTCGAACACGTCCCTCACCCACTTAATCTCCTCACCTACCCCCTTCTGTTGGGTTTATTGTGTTGGGCATTATCAGCGTCTGGAGGAGGATGTATAGTGAATCCCAAATCAATAATATAACCCTCCCCCCCCCTCAATTTTCTAGAAGCTTCGGTGGCGGCATTATATAAGGTGTAAGTCTCGCAATAGACTCCAGTGGCATTCAACATTTTTTTTGTTCGTGTATACCCTCAGATATAATTTATCTTCAATTTTGTACTCCCAAAGTTGTTGGTGCACAATGCAAGCTATACATATTCTATAATCTACATCTGAGAGGGGTGACCTGGTGGTCTAGGGGTAAGGTGTCAGACTTCTGTGCTGAGTGTCCGAGGTTCAATCCTCGGTCCCGGCACAGATTTATCTGATTACCAAACCCTTCCTTCACCTCTGACAAGATGTGTATTAATCACAACTTGTGAATGTGTGGAATGTCAGGCCTCCACCGTGGTTCGGATTCCACGTTAAACTGTAGGTCCTCCATTTCATCTCACAATCACCCTACCATTACACATTAGCGTAAGTGCGTATAACCCGAACGGGTAGTAAGACACGGTGCTAATAATAATAATAATAATAATAATAATAATACATCTGAGAGAGAGATAAATTGAACTTTCAGATCACATGTGCTTACATCCGGATTGTGGCTAACCCTAAACCTGGCTTGAATAATTATTCAGTGTTTATCATGGAAATAATATATATATATTGCGTACCCCCTAAGATGTTTTTGAGTACCCGCGAGGACACACGTAGCCTAGGTTGAATACCACTTCCATTGATGGAAAGATCAGGGTTTGAATCCCGGCCTGGTGCACTTAGGGTAGCTCTCCAAATTTGTTTTATATTTTCTCTCTACTCAAATGAAGGTACACTTCCTTCAAATTAAACCTAGTTAATCTTGAACCTATTAGACTTATAGAGTAATTAGTACATAGGCGTATAGTCCAAACAAGAGCAAAATATAAAAAAGGAAAGAATCCTTGCCCATGCCTGATATGAAACTATGAAACTATGAATTGATTTTAATTTTAAATACTATAGATATTTATAAATACATACATATTTAAACACAGGCCATGAACTTTGAATCTGTTTTGCTTGTATATTTGTAAAATACACATTCCTGGTGAGACTGCAACTAAGATGGAGAGGGTTGCGTTGGGAGGGGGTAGCTACTTTATCTGAAACACGTATTTGCAAATAAATATTATATTTAACAGAATGCAAGAATTTACTTATTAAAGGCTTTTCATTGCAAATTTATACACATTTTAGTTTTCATTTGTAAACTGCGTGTTTTATCTAGCCATGTGAATAAATTACTAGTTTTCGTTTATATTTTTTAGGTAATTTTTTATTGTTAATTTGAAGTCCTTATAGATCTAGTGACACTAAAAAATTCTAAAAATATATCTTTATTTTACCATTAAGTACGAGATATTCTAACTAGATATACTAGTTTGTAAATAATCACCAGAAAAATAATGCAAGATTTACTATAGGTTTTCACCCACCTCGGTGGCGTAGTTGGCTAAAGTGGTAGTCGTGTTGAGCTCGACCGCCGAGGACGGGGAGATCGAGGTTCGAATCTCGGTCGGGTGAAATGGGGGTGGTTTTTCCTAAATGGTTTTCCACTCTCCCTCCACGCGATTGCTGGTTCACTTCGTCTAAATTCAACCATCCCAATTCCTAATCCATTAGCGTAATTAGTACTTAAGCGTATAACCCGAACGCGTAGTAAGACGCAGTGCTAAAATAAAAAAACAATACAAAAAAAAACTATGTTTGTAAATAATCACCAGAAAAATAAGGAAAGATTTACTATATGTTTTTAAATCAGTGATAATACCCTTAAAAAGTAGTTTCTTGTCATGCTGGCCCCTACAACAGGGCTACGTCAAAAATTATAATAGTTTTGAGGATCGTAACACTTTATCAGAAAACTTGGGTCTTAGCCCAAACTCTCCGCTTTTACTGGCAGATGGTTTCATCCTGCTCCATTCTGCCCAGCTCTGGAGACCTATGGTTTAGTACAGGAGAGGGCAGGGGGAGGGGGGGCTTAAAGTGCAATTTCACAACATCAATTAATAGCATTACACTACTTACAAACTAACCAGACGCTCACGAGGGGCAGCCGACTTGTCATGATGCGTTAAAGACTCACTTTATTTACTTTTGTTGATCACTGTTGATGAGGAGGTTAGGGTTCGAATCATTGTGAGTGCACTGGAGGGAGGGGGCTAGAAATGTTATTTTAATGGTTGTTTTCAAATTCTCTCTCCACACTAAATATAGTTTATTTACTCAAAATCACCCTCGTTATCCCTACCACTTAGATTAAGTCTTTTTTTTTAGCACCACGTTTTATCACCGGTTTAACTTATAATATGTACTAATTACGCTAGTTATTTAGAGCTGAGGAAGGTTCAATCTAGAGGAAGTGTATCCGCATTTGAACAGAGGGAGAATGGAAAACTATTTAGGAAAAACCATTGTCAGTACACGCGATCGGGATTCAAACCCCTATATCCCTGTCATCTATTCTATTGCGAGAGTGACGTCTTATATCATGCGGCCACCAAAGCAGGTATAAGCGTATAACCAGAATGGGTAGTAAGGCGCGGTGCTAAAACATCTTTAACAAACGCCTTGAGCCTCCCTCTCACCGTGTATAGCCTCATGTGTTAAATATCCCCATGACTGAGTGGATGCATGACGTATTACAATTCTAGTCAGCTCCAATTAACTCAGGAACATACGATAAACTGGATTAACTGAACGCCGCACCGAGGTTCACACGATCTAAAGTGTCAGTCCCACGATAGATTATACTGGTGATGACGTGGAGGTGGAGGTGGTATGAGTTGCGTCCACCTATGATTAGCAATGTGCTTTCTATCAAGCTGTCTTAAATTTCAGGTAGAAACTATCATCGTCTCATATTGGCATAACTCGTAGTAACCAAACATCCTCAGTTCTTGTCGTCCAATGGTTTTGGAAAACATTTGAAGGTTTGTTAGGTTAGGTTAGGTTAAGTCAACAGCCTGGGTCGCAATTCGTACGTGACTCTTAAAATATGGGGCCGCAATTCTTAATATAACATGGATAAAAATGATAGAACAATCTGAAAAATTGCTTCATAAATAACAGTTTGGCGATTTTTGTTATGCAACCCTACAATATGTTGAAATAGCTGTGGCATTCTTAGCACACAAAATATGAAACAGACCTAGCATTCTTTGCACACAAATCCATTATAGGCGTGGCACCAAGGCCACCCTTAAGCTGGATCTACACTATGCGTGAATTCGTGATTCGTGGTTCGTAATTCGCGAGTCGTGTTCAATGCGTGAATAGTGTGAATGCCTAAATTCGTCTTTCTAGCGTTTGCGGTGCGTGATTCGTTATTCGTCATTCACGTTCGTGTCGACTCGCCGAAGGAGCGGTGTTTGAGCAGAGATCAAAGGAAACGAATCATTCGTGGTTCGTGAAACGTGAGGGAGCTGTGCAGGGTTTACATTACGTGCGTAGGTTCGTGGGTTATTCGTTAAGGGAGACCAAGCAAGGGGTCGAAGCTAGCAATGGAATTCGCTTCAGGCTTGATCTTCGACTATGGTCTGTACAATGTACGGTACATCTTCGAGTATTTCATATTTAAATAACAACAGTCTAACCCAGGAGTAGCCAGACTTTCTGATCTAGGGATCTACTCCAGAGAAGAAAAATCCTTTGCGATCTATTACGGAACCATAGGCTTGTATTGTTTGTTTCATTGGTAAAAAATAATGTCCCATTTTGTGGTGTTTTATAGTAAAATTATTTTGCACTGAAACTGAGTTTTTCATCAAACCACATAATATACATTTAAATTTCACTAAAAAAGGTATTTTCATATTAAACACTTGGCTTAGAAGTTGATGTATGACACCGCATAATCTTAGGATAGTTTTTTGAATGAGGGTTGATAACTACTCTGTCATAAACAAAAGCAGGATTGTAAATGATCATGAGTCGAATAACTTCGATATTTCGATTTTCTAATTTTGATTTGAGGAAAATATGCAAACCCTCTCTTTCATTTTATCTCTCTCAATATTTTTTAATCGATCGGCCAGCTGATCGATTATCCTAACGGCCACGGCCAACTGGTATATCGCGATCGACTGTTTGGCCACTTTTGGGCTAATCATTTTAAGGTTCGTTTGGCTACTGGCAAGTATAATAAAAATTGCGCTTGCGGCGGCCACATTATCGTCGCTACTCGAATCATCACCAAATAAACATACTACATGTACTTCCAACTAACGTCACTCGTGATCAACTGAAGTTTAAGGTTTCTGGCGTGCGACGGCCCCACAAACCACCAAACAGCGAACTGCGAAATTACGAATCAGTACATAGTGTAGTCACCCCCAGTTCGAGCGACGAACTTACAACGAACTGTTGACGAATCACCAAAACGAATTACGCATCGAAAACCACGCATAGTCTAAACTCAACTTTACGGGTGTGCAAACGATGCAGCCGCGTAGGGCCCCGTGATTAGGAGGGCCCCCCGAACTGGCTTAGGTGACGAAAAAAAAAAGTTGGGGTGGTAAATTCTTTACTTACGCGGTCGTATAGAAGGCTCCCTGTATAGGTGATATAGCAAATATTGTCAGAGTGTAAAAAAAAACCCATAATCATTTGGATATTTATTGAACGAGTGAAGCGAGTTCTCTGTTTTAACTCCACCGACTTGCATTTGTCTGTCTGTGGCGGATGTGTCTCACGATAACTTTTGAACGTAGCGTTCACGCGTGACACTTGTATAACACGGTTTTTACTTTCGCTAGGGAAAATAATTTAATATTCACAACGAAAAAAAATCTTCTCCGAGTCTCATTATTCGGATTAGCGAAAATTGCGCCTTCCCAGAAAAAAGGGGGAAATTGCGCCCTCCTATCAATCATCACACTATTAAGTGGGAAAAGTGCGCCCCACACACTTTTTTACACACTTATAAAACAAGTGCGCCCAAGGACCTAAAAAAAGTGTTTGAAGAGTCCTAGATTCAAAAAAATGGAGTAAAAGGTCGTCAATAATTAGTTTGGTAACTTCAATTTATACGTTCACATCAAATGCTTACAGATACACACTAATCTGTATTTAATTGAAAAACTTAACCTAACCTAACCAACAGGCAAAGAGATAGGTGCGATGAATCGATTTACTTTGACCTCCTCAAGACCTCATGATGTGCGATGAGTCGATTTGAAATACCCACCCTTCTAAACAAAACAATTCAATGAACCGATTTACGCCGGTGAAAATGGTAAGGTCGTGAGGAAAGTGAGAAAAGTGCGCCCACACGACCTTGTTAACATTATTTAGGTGAGACAGACAAGGTCATGTGGGTGCACTTTTCCCACCTCTTAGTGTGATGATTCATGCTAGGGCGCAGTTTTCACTTTTTTCTGGGAAGGCGCAGTTTTCCCGGGCGCAATTTTCCCGACGCCCACTATTCAGCTGGGCTATACGATTTTTACTTTTAAAATTTAGCACCGCGTCTTACTACCTGTTCAGGTTGTACACATATGTACTAATTACGATAATGAACTAGGGATAAGGAAGACTGAATTTAGAGGAAGTTTACCCGAATTTGCCTGGAGGGATAGTGTAATTTTTTTTTTAGGAAAAACCACCCTCAGTACACCCGTGCGGGATCTGAACTCCGATCTTCCCGTCATTGGCAGTCTAGTTTGTTTTTTTGCGAGACCATGTGGCCACTGGTTGCACTAAATAAAACCGAATACCTTAAGGACGTTGGCTACCCGTGACGTCACGACAAACCAAGAGAGGATTTCCCATGTTAATGAATTTACATTTCACTCAGCGAGTTTTAAAGATGTAACGTTGAAACAAAAAATATAATTTATTAAATAATTATAAAAAAAATAGTCCTACTATGTCAAAAAATTATTATTTTTATTTTTAAGTAGTTTTTTGTAAACGTATTTTTTATAAATCATCTACAACTTAGGCTATTTCGTTTGGTCACGAAAATGTCCTGTAGGAGCCTTCCTGTCAGGATGTAGTTTTAAAAAAATCTGTGGTAGCAAATGTCTCTTTAAAATATAAAACAAGGAAAAGGTAAAATTAAAAAGCACGTCAAAGTTTTCAAGGCGCAAATATTAAAGTGACTGTGTAAACTCGTCAGAGGAAGAGGGATAGGGATTATCAATCAGCACATAGACAAGAGCCCTCGCAGCGTGAATTGCTCATATTCTTTCCTCTTTCTATTTTGTACATTGGCGTCTAAGTGTGTTGGTGCTTAGACTGCTTAGGTGCATCAAGTTAAGATGTAACCTGCTTCACAAAATAGCTTAGAAATCTCCGAGTAGGTAACGCTGTTAAAAGCAAGAGGTACACAGTGTTAGGGGATATAATATTGGAAGATAAACCCAAGAATATTTTTTTTACATAGTTTACTTGGGCACTTTAATATTAAAAGTTTTTTTTTTAATTTCATGAATATAACCCTATGCATGTAAACCAGAAATTATAATATCATAATCTTATCCAATAAAACTATAACATATATGGTCGAGCAAAACTTGTTACTATATGATTACCGATTGCTTTTATGATTGCCTCCTTATCATCATTCACATGTGTAGAATTCTAGAGGTTAATCTAATTTTGATAGGATCACAGAATCTATAGGGACAAACTGGGTTAGAGGTGTGGGATTTG
>CABFWB010006505.1:0-18565 GCA_902151455.1 Timema bartmani
AATAAACACAACAGAACATTTTGAATTACGTCATCAACGGCCGTTGATGACGTAATTCAAAATGTTCTGTTGTGTTTATTTGCGTCTGTCTACAAAATAAAAACATCTTATTTTGAAACTAATATTTTGTATGGCTCTTTCTCTAAGTTATAAAAACACATTTATTTATTTTTGGTGGTTAGCTTTAAGATGAAACAAGTGTTAATATAGGATAATAACTTTTAATTATTTATTTTTATTTCAACCATAGTAATATATTTTAATGACATAACAGTGAAACAAAAAACATAATTATTGTTATATTAATATATTTTATTCTTTAAATTAGTTATGAAAAAGCCAATAATACAGAAATCCTTATGGAAGTATTATTAGATGAATTTATTTATTAAGATTTTTTATTGATAATATAGTATTAGAATGAAAATAATAATCATTACAACACAGGTTAACATTAGTTACTTTCAACCAATGTTTGCAACATGGCATGTCTACCAGCTCTCAGTTACCACCACTTCAACCATGAATCAAATGTATAAGTCACTGCCAAAGCGAAACTGTAGACTTTTGACTTCATTCCCCACAAATAAATATTTCACCCAGATCACATGTTCTTATGTCTGGGCTAACCTTAAATCTGGCCCAGATTAGTCGGTGGTTATCATGAAATAATATATTCTACATATATATATATATTAGTATGCATACATGTAAATATGTATTATTTTAACTTCTCACACCCTCTAAGATGTATTCGCGTACCCCAGGTTTAATACTACTGGTCTAAGGCGTCACTCTTAGTGTGGAACACCAATGACGGTAGGATCGGGGTTTAAATCACAGTTGGATGTATTAAGAGTGATTTTATAAAAAATAAAAAATAAAATCCACTTTTACGTAAATGTAGGTACACTTCCTCTAAATTTAACCTTTCTCATCTCTTAACACATCAGCGTGATGAGTAAATATGCGTATATCTCAAACAGGTTGTAGGAAGCAGTAAAAAAATAAAGATATTTACATGCCCTAAAACTCTAAAAGATGTTTGTTCGGATATAAAATCAGTCCATCACTCCATCTGCATATCTATCTGTACACGGGGCTACAATCAAAACTAAATGATGGATTTTTTTTAACTTGATACGGACCTAAGTATTATGTGGAATAGAGGCAAAATTATTATCTGTCTTTATTACTCGGTGATTTATGAAGAAAAAAAAATCTTTTTAAACGATTTTGTTCATAATCGTACATCTGAGGAATATTCCACATTCAAAATAACATGGTATACTTATTTTTCGGATAAAAATTTATTTTTGCAAAATTTTCCAAACTTTGAGAAAGTGTGTACGATTGTGTTGAACTATATTTTTTATTACTACTAAATTTAACATTCTGATTTATTTTGACTTCACTTTCGTAATAATATGGATTCCTGATGACGGAAAATCCTTGGCTTGAGTCCTTCATATTTTCCACTTTTTTTTCACACACGAAAATGCTGGTACATTTTCTCTAAATTCTACCTTCATCTTTTTCCCATTATTGTGAATATGCATAAAGGTCTGATGGGTAGTAGGCCTATATGCGGTGCACACCCACACACGCGAAACATCGATTTAATTTAATGGGGATGATTAGGGTGGTTAAAAGTAAATGCACCTCCATTCATAAGGCGAGGAGAAAGGAAAACCACAGTGATAAGCCAAACGTGTAAAATAAACCACAGTGCATTCGGTCGAGATTCGAACCTAGAATTTTTCGTTCCATACAATCAAGTATAAATTATCACGAGCTCAACCAGAAAACCGATCGATAGGTGGATAAGTGGGGTAGGAGTGGTAGTGGTGGAAACAAAGCTATGATAATAACATCCCTAATGCAAGTGGTCGGGGTTAGCATGTTCAGGGGTATTAAACGCGCACTTTCTGAACCAAATAGTCATAGAGCTAACAGCACATGAATTAGAAACATAAATAAATTAAATAACCGACACAAAACCCAGCCGTCAATTCATCAGTGGCCAAGCTTTGCCAATGTCACTTTTGTTCCAGCCGTATCGGGAAATGAGACCAGGACACTTTGCTAAGCAGGTAGACACGCGTGCGTTTATTAGATGTGGCTGTGCAACAATATTTATTTTTCTATTTACAATGTTCTTCTTTAACACCACTAATCTATTAACCAATCAAAGAGACAGTCCAAATATTTTTCTTCACCTTGTAGCAACATTGTCAAAAGTTTCCAACAAGGAATGGGGGTTAAGATAGGTGGGAGAGGAGATAAATACTTATCTCCAAAATTAGACCAACGGAAATAATATCTAAGTGAAATATGATCTCATAAATCTCACTTTTACTTTTACCTATATCATTAATCTTTGTTAACAGTTATGAACAGAAATAACTCGACTTTTTTTTTCCGTGGACGAAGGCTTTTAATAGCAGTTTGGCGTGGGGTGCGAACATGATGGATTGAGTAATAATATATTGCATCGACTGTGGGTTGAAAAAGCCACCTTAAATCATCTATTTCCTGTAGTTTGCCCAACGTAGATTGATTATGCTAACAAGAATGCATTTCTTGATTTAATATGTAGAAAGTTTTAACACTCTCAGAAAACATATTTAGTTGAGTGGAAGACTGTCTAACATTATACAGGGTGTTCCTAGATTAAATAACCTAACTTTGGGAAGTGGAAGGGGATCGAAAAACCAACTCAAATATCACTTGGAGATTAGGTCGTTTTCGCTTCCTTTTCGTGCAAACACACACATAGAAAAACTAAACAAAATCACAATATATGTATTAAATACAATATTTAACTTATTAATTTATTTACTTTGAACAAAATTATGGCCTCCAGCCCAGAGACAAACATTGCACCTTTCAATAACAGAACGAGTGGTTGGCTGACCAGCATTGCGCGTGTTTGTCAATAATTATTGACTGTGAAATCACTCCAAGCTAGTCAACAAATAGTTATTGTTAAAATATCAACTTAAATGAAATTTAATGGTGCATAACTTTATAAGCTATTTTTTTTATCTTGATATTCAAACATTTATTTCATGTTTTTAGCCAAACGTGTTTTTTTTAGAATAATTTCACTTAGCTCGTTGGGTATTTCATACCGGATTCCTAAACAAAACAAAATCTCCTAACAAATGTGGGGTCAACTTAATGGTAATTTAATGCTGCACCACATTTATGTCAAGGCGTTTTTTTATAAACATAATATTTTTAGCACTATATCATTTATTATGCAGAAAAACATGTTTTTATTTAATTTTTTTGCTGTTTGCTCAAAACGAACCAAAAACTAATTAATCCCAAAAGAATATTTTGAGTTATTTTTTCAATCCCCTACAAATGTCCTAAGTTTGGTTGTTTAGGACGGGAATATCATGTATAATCTATTAAGGTCATTTTTTCTTTTTTATAAATGAAAGTAATGTAAAAATGTCGATTATTTGAATAGGAAGTCATCCGTACTTTAAATATCACTGCAGATACATGTTTATATATTGAAAACGATTGGAAATTTTAAAACAAAAATGTTTTTGAATTGTTTGTAACACATATTTCATCCTTAACATTAACATTAAGTTTTGAATAATATTTTGTATGTGACTATTTGAGTAGTGTTTGTTGTCAATATTAACAAAAAGTAAAAACATTGTTTTTTGAACAAATAATATATTTTTATTATTATTTTTAATATACCAACGACGCAAATTTGGTTAATACGATCAAATTGACCTTACTTTCAAAATACACATCTTAGTACCATCAACACTCGTGTATAAGTGATAGCACGGTCCAAAACGTCAGGCTCACAACAAACTGGATTTCCGGTGACGGGGAGATACAGGTTAGAATCTCAGCCAAGTGCATTTGTAGTGGCTTTATATTTGTGATTAATCAATGTGGTTTTTCAATCACCTATTCAAACTAATTCAATCGATTTTTTTATAGCTTGGGCCAACCCTCCTCATTCCTACCTGGAAGCGTCAAATAGCTCGTGAGTAAACGATATTTTTAAAATTGTATGACTAAAACCAAGTGTATGTAAGAAGTAGACTATTTATGCGTTTCTCTCGAAAATAGATGCTTGAAAAGTTTCGATTCAAATCGATTTGGCTCACAATCCATAATTTTAGTCGTTATATAAAACAGTTATAAAAGTTACTAGAGTTACTTTCATGTATTCATACGTAAAAATTAATGTTATGTAGATATATGTTTTACAGATAATATTGAATTTGATAAAATAATATCCTCAGACCTTGTCAGGAGAGATGTTTAATGGTTTCAACGCCTCCATTCACCCCCTCCACAAAAATGTATTATAATAATGTATTTTTGCATGAAACCTTAGTGCTTATTACAGTATAATATAGCATTCATACCTTTTAAAAACAACAATTTCGATTAAAAATGTTTTAAAATTAACTTAAAGACGAATACAATGGATATTACCGTAAAAGTCTGGTTATATTTTGCCTATGTTGTCAGCAATACAATTTTCTTGACTTATGCTACTACAAGCTCGGGTTATACTCATACATTAATTATGATAATGTAGTGGGAATGAAGAAGTTATAATTTTAAAGGAAAGATACCCAAATTTTCATGCAGTGATTGTGAGAGATTTATAAAAAAGCACCCTTAGTATACCCGACAAAGATTCGAACCCTATTCTCCCCATCACCGGCAATCCAGCCCGACACAATTGTGACGCGTTTATATCGTGCAGTCACCGATGAGGGTTTTTATTATTAATTTTCTAAAAAGTACCATATTTTAGTAATTCCCCTATATCCCCTCCATCTCCCTCCCCCAAGAGTGTTGTGGGAAAGAGCCGAGCGAGTCTATTGGTGAGGCGCGCGGTGCCACCACACCCAACCATCGCGAGGAAGCGAGAGAAAGATCATTGGTTCAGTCGCGTCATGACAGTTTCAGGGAGGTGTGGTGAGGTGACAGCGCAGCACGGAGCGGACACAAGGACACAAGGTAGCCAGCGTTTCTCAACCTATGTGCCGCCAAACTTTTGTTCCATGTTTAATTTTTTTTAGCACCACGTCTTACTACCCGTTTGGATTTTTCACTAAATAAGATGATGTTTTAGGGATGAGGATGGCTAAATTTTAAAAGAAGTGTGCCCACATTTGCGTAGAGGGAGAGTGTAAATCTTTTAAGATCAAACTCTCTCAGTACGACCAACCGAGATTCGAACTCCGATATCCCCGTCTTTGGCAATACAGTATATAGCGGGCGATAGTTATGCCTTAGAACATGCGACCACCGAAGCGGGTTATTTATTTGAAAAAAGTTTTAGTAAGTTAATTTAATACTCTCGCGATAGACTAGACTGCCGATAACCGGGAGATAGGTGTTGGATTCCCTTTCGGGTGTATTGAAGGTGGTTTTCCCTAAATTGTTTTTCACTCTCCAAGCAAATGCGGGTACACTTCCTGTATATATAGCCTTCCTCGTCCTTAAAACCATTAGCGTAATTAGTACATTCACGTATACCCCTAACGGGTAGTAGGACGCGGTGCTAAAAAAAAATCAGTGTAATTAGTACAAAGGCATATAGCCCAAATGGGTAGTAAGACGCCTTGCTAAAAAAAATTAATATGTTTTTCCGACCGCGTACTCAATATAGACACCCACAGCGACGAGCATGCGGACAGAGGGTCTATCAATGATGGGGAGGTCTGGGTTTGAACCTCAGCTGGATGTAATGAGTTTTTTAGCATAAATGGTTTCTCACTCTTTCTTCACGAGAATACGACTACATTACCTCTAGATTCTACCTTTCTCGTCCTTAGCTCGTTTGTGTAAATTTGCTGATAGCACTGATGGTTAGTAAAACGCGGTAAATTGAGAAACTATTATAGCAAGCGTTTCTTAATTTTTAGAAAAGTTGACTAGCAGTTAAAATAGACATTCTTCCTCGTGCTACAGCTAATTTCAACCAATGCCGTTTTCTTTATGAGCAGTTGGTAATAGTTTTTATCGTGATTTTTAATTACCATATGTAAAATAAGTATATATTAATAAATAAATTGGTACACGATATTAGATTTTATAGTTTATTTAACATCTACTTTCTAAATAATTATATTATCCCCCCACAAAAATCTATATTCATCTGTCTTGCTAGTATGTTTTGCCAATTTTTAAAGTCAATCTACATTACTTATAAATTTGACAACATAATTTGCAAGATGGATGTGATGTAAATAATTGTTTATTCTTGCTCATATAAAAAATATTGTTCCCATGAATATTTTTGGCCAAGATATGGATTATGACTATTACATTTTATGTGCCTTCGAACTCATAAAATTAATGAACTCATAATAGTAGGCCTTATAATTCTGTCTTATCCATCTATCGTGTATGTCACTTTTTCAGTCTGTCCCTCCTTAAGTTTCTTTTAGCACCACGTCTTAATAGCTGTTCGGGTTGTACGCTTATGTACTAATTACGCTAATAGTTTTAGGGATTAGGAAGGTTCTACTTATAAGAAGTGTAACCGCATTTGCGTGGGGGGAGAGTGGAAAACCATTTAGGAAATAAACCTTAATACACCGACAGAGATTTTAACCTCGATCTCCCCGTAATCTGTAGTCTAGTATATGACAAGAGTGGCGCATTAGACCTTGTGGCCACCGAACCCAGTTGTATATATGTTTGCCTATCTGTTTGTACCTGGTGCTAAAATCGAAACAGTTTGATGGATTTAACTAAAACTTGATATCAAGATGTTATAATATTGTCATGTCTCGAGGAAAGCTCATTATTTTGATTATAGCCCTAAAATAAGGGCAGTTTTGTTCATGACTAACATGTTTTAATTTTAAAAATTTCTAAAATGGGTCAAATATCTTGTTTATAATGGGTATTTCTGGAGTGTTTTACATGATAAATAAGAATGCAATATGGGTTTGCCTTAGTATGCTTTAGTAATTCGGAAGGTCGTTGTTCAATCACACTCGTCTATTCTTAGGTGGGTTTTTTTCCCCCAAGCGGTGATTTTCTATTCTACTTTCGAACGAATGTTACACACCATTAGGGTTGACTTATCGCGAAATATCTCAGTTGCCTTCAGGCGAGTGTATAGTGGAATCATGCTGGGGAAAAAAAGTAGACACACAACAGTTATCTCACGTGATCTGCTGCCGTCACTTTTAATTCATAGGATTATTACCTTTAGTATAATTCATTTAATCTAAATATTTAAAATATGAAGCGATTAATTTCGTCATTGATTTACCAAGTACCCCCAAAGTTTCATCATTATCTTATTACGAAAGCTTATGCACCGAGATTGTACCAAAAATTTTAAATTTTAAAAATATCCAAAGGGAAGTCTCAGTTCCAGAAAACGACGATTTATTTCGACAGCAATTTCTTGAGTTCTGCCAAACCAAAGTTTAATTTTTTTAAATAAAATAATTTAATTCGAGGATTATCATATCAAAGTTTACAAATTTTTATAGGTGAGGCCACAATCTATATCTAATTTACGTTAGTCTGTGATTGTATGAACGCTATTAAGATAGGGTTTCTAATGTCATAAACAAGTAGTTGAAATCTAAGGTTGTAGATTTGCACAGAAATCATAAAAGGTCTCAACTTACGCTGGGCTTTACTACAAATCTTACTCGGGCAAGCAAAAAAGAAAGAAAGTTGAGTTCACCCGGGTATCATTCATAATATAGTAAAATCTTATCAATAATTACCATAAAAAGAGTATGTATTTTCTAAATTGCCCTTCCTAACACATTCATACTGTAAGTTGTGGTTTGCCTGTGCTTTCATGGTCCTTAAAAATGGAAATCACGTCTACATAGTCCGTATCCTTAATCACGGGACCATGCCAACCAATGAGAGTCGCAGACTACGTCCAATTAAACTCTTCGAAAGAAAATTGCCTAGAGCAAGACACAAGCAGAAGTGATCTGTCAAGCAGAGGTTATAAAGAATACTAATGAGAGAAACTTAACCTAGAAAAGTGAAGCCACTCTTTCTGAGAACTTAGTATTTCTCATAAAACTGTTTCTGAGCTGCTACGCTCACAAAACTATAGTTTAATAGTGTATTTGTTTCCATAGCAACGGATCATTTCGCTGCCATTGGTGGTTTATTTAGATGCACGTACACATATTTACTTTGCTGTGATTGGTAGTACTTAACCGGAGCATTTTCTCTTGCATAACTTTCTCGTCCCTTACCCTCTACATAAAGCAGTCCCTAACGTTGTGTAGTAGAAATACAGTACATGTTTAAATAATCAAGAACTAAAAAGAGGGAAGTATTCTCACAATCTACCCTTTTTGTAAACGTTAAAACTGGAACTTCCCTTATTTAACATATGGCAGTCAGTTTCCGGCAAAGCGCGTGTGCCTGCCATGTTTGAATGGACCGGAAACAGATGTCACTGTCGGCCATCTCACCCTTTCACCATAAGGCTTCACAAAAGAACAGACATGTGTATAGTCCATTTGCCATGGAAATGGTGCTAAATGACAAATAGAAAAGGTTACCAGATCTACATTCATGTATTCATTCACCAAACCATAGGATCTGCAAGACAATTTAATGAATTGTTGTCATTTTTGGCAGTCAAAACTTTGACGGCAAAAAATTCGTTTTTTTTAAATGTTTTTCTTTTTAACAGTTTTTACATCTTCTGATAGCTGTCTGCTACCACCACTCCTACGGCGAATGGACTTTACAGTGTATCTATAAGCCTTTTTACTTCCGGTTAATTTCCAGGCTCTTGCTGTACAACTTAGTTGTTATACAATGACCATCTCTTAGCATTTTCGGCAGCCACTCTAAAACCCTTAGTACGATCTGGAGAAGGTAGTTGCCATTTAAATGTTAAATAATATAGTCAAGTTTTTTTTATATTCATGTTATTGGTTAATGTCTATAAATTAGGTCTAAGAAATGTATCTATGCATAAAATAGAAGTGCTAGGAAACGATATATTAACACAGTGAGCTAGCCTAAGCACATTTAGAGCCAAAAGTTAAAGAAATAAAAATCAGAGTTAGTGAGGTATACTCGTCGCTAGCTATAATGATATAAATTTAGTTTTCGGCGAAAGCTTACAGTATTACCTCGACTGGTCCCACTATGGCCCTATCATATAAGCTGCACCATAGTGGAAACTAACAAAGTAAGCTTACCTTTAAGGGTAAATATAGTGTACATGGTATATTGTACATTTATTGACAGATTTTATATATATACTTTCTAGCAACTGACTTGATTAAAACAATTTTTATTTAATCCAAATCAATTTATAAATGAAATAATTTATCTAAAAAATCGAGAAAAAACTTAGTCCGGGACAAAATTCTTATTTTTGGGTTTGAACCCGAAAGTTTGGGACGAATGATATAAAATCCAGTGATGCACCCAGGAGATTAGAACACTACACTACTGTTGTACAAGCTTTAAATTTTAGGACCAGCTTTATGAATTTATATTTAAAAGGGTAGAGCCTTATACACAATAGAAGTGGCTCATTCCCACTAGGAAATAATAATAGTAATAATAACAATAGCTTCAGTTTTTTTATGTTATCCAGCGTATGCCTCCAGGGTTTGTCGGCTAGACATTCTTGGTCTTCTACTGGGAGTGGCGGATATGTAACCGTCTTATGAGGTTGGGGCAGCAGGTAGGTGGGGTTGCTTCATCTGATGAGATGAGATGACATGATGATGATGATTATTTTGTGTTGCTAGTAGAAGTCTTAAACTTAACTTAAGCCTAATTAACCAGACCATGGCAACCATAGAAACAATTCCCTTTCGAGAAAAATACCTATGGTACCTCCGAGAATCTAAACCGGGACCTCTACATTGGTATCCACGAAAGCTGACCACTAGACCTAAAGGCCAGCCTTCGACACACTGTATGTCCTCCACAAGTAAATCCCTGAGTGCACCACTGGAAAGGTCATTTGCAATGACACTTAGTTTTCAGTGACCGTAGATTACATCCGTGTAGAAATGTAAACGGTACGCGATGAGCTCCATTTGTGTCCTATAACGTAGAGATATTGTGGTTTGAATGCCAGTTGGGCAGGTCCATATTTAAAATCTAGTCTTGGAGGCCAACCAATCTCCCAGTTTAATAATAACAAGCAGTTCAGCTCAGAATCTCGATTTATATATATATGATCCGTTGTGTCTCATATGAGGTGTGAGATATGGTTTCTTACGAGTATTTCGGAGCTAACTATTAGAACTGCCTTAAATTGTTAGTTTAGGGGACGCGATAAAAGGCCAGTGTTTTTTGCAGTTTTTATAGCAACACTTTTTTTCGGCCGCAATAAATAAAATATTACTCCAGTATAAATAAAGAGTTTAATTTTCTTCGCATGGTTAAATAAAGAGTTGGTGAATATCTATAATAAGCATAGATGAGAAACTTTTTAAATGAAGAAAAAATGTGTCATTAAATTCCAGAACACAACAACTTTTGAGGCAAATATGCAAAAAAAAATTAAACTCCATGTTTCTACTGGAAAAATATTTGATTTTTGATTACAAAAAAAAAATTATATAAAAACTGTAAAAACACTGCTCTTTTCTCTCTTCCCCTTTAATCACTCTTTTTTGCGAGGCTGGTTCAACCCTGCGACTGGTCAACACACCAAACTTGGAGATCATCCATAAACCATGTTACACTTTTTCCTTACTTATTTTTTTAACCCTCCCTCCTTCCATGTAGCACCATGTAGACATTAGAGCTCTCTCCTGCCCCCCTCTCAAAAGCGTTACGTGGTTAATGGATGGCCACTTGATATGTTAAACTCTTTATTCGAGCTCTATAATTCTGTCTCTGGTAAATTCCTTTCCACACTCTATTTCATCATTAATTCATACTCTTAAACCTTTGGGTGTTAATCTTTTATGCAAGGGTTTAACTGAATTAGTAGCCGCTTCAGCGTGAGCGTGGACTGACTGAACGTCAAGTTCGTCCAGTCATGTTTGTTGGTAGCTGGGAGGACGGGGCTCAAATACTGGTCGGGTGTACTGGAGATGTTTTATCCCTCAATAAATTCCCAATCTCCCCTTCACGCTTACTTCTGAAATTCTACCTTCCTCATTTTATATCCAAAAGTGTAAATATGCTGATATCCTGGACGGGTAGTAAGATGCTAAGTACAGAGGACAAGAACTACTGAAGAAAATAACATTTAAAATACATCAAAAATAGTAACTTAAAATGCTTATAAAAATATAGAAAATATTTTTTCGGGTGATTATTTCCATTATTATTTTTTGTTATTTCTTCCGGGTGGTCAAAGACATGAGTCGGCAACCTTTTTGATACCACGGGCTGTATGTAGTTAGAAAAATATTTTTTGGGCGATTTTGAAGAAAAAAAGTCAACTTTATACTTCTCATATAGTAATTAGTTATGTCTATTTTTTTTAGCACAATTGTTTAGTTGCTAAATCTTTCACGGGCCAGATAAAATCAGTTGGCGGATCGTATCCAGCCCGCAGGCCGTAGGTTATACCAACTGCTGGTCAAAGGCATCCACTATCACAATATAATATACTACCGATGACGGGGAGATCGTGGTTCAAATCCCTATTGGGTGTACTGAGGGTGGTTTTCCCTAAATGGTTTCTCTCGCTCTCCCTCCACTCAAAGCTTGGTACACTTTATCAAAATTTAACCTTCCTCATCCCTAACATATTAGTGTAATTAGTAAATATGCGTATCATTTGAATGAGTAGTAAAACGTGGTTCTAAAAAAAAGTATTATAATACAGTGGGAAAAGTTTAGAAAAACCCAAAACCAATGAATATTTACAAGCTTGTTAGCGGGATGATCACTGAGCAGGGAGTATGAGTGACGTTTATCAAGTTTTTCAGTTTCTGATAAAATCTAGTTGATGGACATTTATAAAACAACAAGCATGTAGCCCATTTTGGTGGCCACATGGTTTAAGATGCTACCATCGTAATAAACTAGATGGCCGATGACCGGGGTTCGATCTCGGTCGGGTGTACTGAGGGTAGACTTCTTCTAAATTAAACCTTCCTAATCCCTAACACAGTGTAATTAGTACATAGGCGTATAACCCGAAAGGGTAGTAAGACATAGAGCTAAAAAAACAAAAACCAAGCATGTAAGCGAGTTTCATAAGGGAATGGGAAGTTGGGAGGTCTCAGTGCAAGTTTCCTCCATAGAGCGCAGCACAATAGGATAAGGGAGTATATTATACACCCCTTGGGAAAGTAGGTACTCATAAAGTAGATCTTCTTCACTGACAAACGTCTGGAGTGGGGAAAACTAAACATTGCCAAGGTAAACAACATTGTTCATAAAGTAGATTAGAGATAATACAGTAGTGTACTACTACTATAAGCAGTTTAAGCTACCAAACCTTTAGGAACAAGACTATGGGGATCAAGATCCAATTTCACAGAAAATTAACTGGGAAATCAGATAAAAGATTACACACGAACCATATATCACATCAAAGTGATGTTTTCTGCATACTTCAATTGATAACAGCGAATTTAGGATCGGTGAAATAGGTCTTTCATTTTAAGATAATTATTTTCAATTTTTTTTATAGTTAATTTAAAACGGAGTCATTGGTCCTACTATAATTATATAAAAAGTAAATACAGATGAGCCAACATTCTCCAAAATTCGACTGTATTTACTTTACAGCTTTCAAAATTGAAACCAAAATATTATGATTACACCAAAGTGTAAATAATGTTTAATGTAAATGTCAGATAATATTCTTCCAACACGGTTAGACTATAGTTCTTCTTAAGGTGCGTTTAGACCAAGCGAGCGAATGCTCATTCTCTTCCCCTCTTTGCCTAAATTAGTTTGATGTAAACGTAGAGAGCATTATTTCGGTGCTCGATTATCTTCGCCCAAATTGTTTAGAATGCTCGAAAGTGGCCCATACACGTGGTGTGTCCCGCACGACAGCAATGCACGCCACGTGATGCACACGGCAGGCGAAGGGAGAGAGCCCACAAACATGAACAACAGTCATTCTGGTGGCGTGCTTGGTACCGTCCTCAAGTTTACAGTTTTAGTTCTATAATCTGTGCGTTTTGTTAAAAAAAAAATTAGCAAGTAAAAAGTATACTGGAACAAAAACTATTGTTATCTGTGCTCCAGTAGACCTCAATGAATGTATGTCGGCAAAACGTTTACGGACAAAAATTCTGCCGATTCACCCATGCCAATTAACTCTACTTGAATAACAAACAGCTATAACTACTTACAACAAATTATACACGGCACTTGACAAAATATTAACGAAATTGTCGTGGGAAAACTTGACTTATAACCACCAACATGCATTCAATCTGGCACATCTGCCTCCATTGAGCTTACTACACACGAGCACGATTGCCAACCTTGCAATACACGCCGTGCAAAAATATCAAGCTCCTCCTGATCACAGTCATGCCTTGCCCCGCACGACGTACAATTCACGTAACTTAACACACGCGGATATAATTCTACCATGCACCGCACGTTCATGCGTTTCTGACTTGCAGGTCACGTAAGTGTATGAGCCGCTTAGTAATTGCTCGCTCGGCTTGTCTCTGAACGACGAAAGGGCACGAGAACAGTTGCGTGGAGCATTCCTACGAGCTCGGACACGTTCGCTCGACTGAACGGTTTTATCAAAGGACCCCTTCGTTCGGTGCCAGTACCTACAGGTTTGCCTACCTGCTAGGGAATAGTTTCGGGCGGAGATCAAACATGGATTGGAATAATGATATGTGCATATGCTACGGGTAGAGTTCGAACCTGGATAAAGTCAATATTATCCAGATGTTGAACTTATCCAAAACACACGGATAATGTTAAATGAAAGGTGATTAAATAATGTTTTTCGAAGTTTATCTGATTAATATTGACATTATCCACCCGCACTTGAATAATGTCAAATTTTTAGGGTTGAGGTTAGGTTAGTTAGGTTAGGTTAGACTAGGCTAAGTTATATTAGGTGATTTTAGGCTATGTTTGTTTAGTTTAGGTTAGTGGAAACGCATCGAAATGAGGCATTTAGAATGTTTGTTTGTTTAGTTTAGGTTAGTGGAAAAGAAAGAACCAAAATGAGGCATTAAGAATGAATGTTTGTTTGTTTAGTTTAGGTTAGTGGAAAAGAAAGAACCAAAATGAGGCATTTAGAATGAATGTTTGTTTGTTTAGTTTAGGTTTGTGGAAAAGAAAGAACCAAAATGAGGCTTTTCGAATGTTAGTGCATATCTATGATTCAATTTCAAAGATAAAAATAACGTTCTAAAATATAATCAGTATTCACACGTGCTTAGTTTTACAAATAGTAATCAACGTTATACAAGTCCTGCTGGCAAATGTCAAGATTATCCAGATAAGGTCGAAAATGAGATATATTACTTTCTAGTTCTGATTCTATCCACTGCACTTGGGTAATGTTGACATCTCCCGGCTAGTCACGACATTATCCAGATTTCGCATACAAGTTATAAAACATAATAAAGCGTATAGATGTCTTTGGGACCTTACTTGTGGAGAGTACAAAAATAATTCAATCTAAGAAGATGTCTGGCCTGAGAGCGGGAACATTTTAAATGTCGAGTATTGAGGTAAAGGAGAAAATATAATCACTTATAGTACCTTACCGATGAGAACGGAAAAGAAAGCATGCTATCGAAAACTGGTAGTGGGTCAGATAGTAAGGCCTACATATAAATATAAATGGTATCCTCACACCACTATGATGTATACTGCATTCACGGTGGGAATTACTCTCTGAAAGGTCTTTTTTCCTACCAAAATCCTACTATATAATAGCTTTCTGGTAGGGAATAAGGCCTTTCAGAAAACAATTCCTACGCTGAACAGACTTTAGATCAAAAGGGAAGGAACGGGAACTCGGCATTCGCCTGCTAGGTCCAAGCCTGCGTTCACAACAAACACTCGCTCGTATTTTCTCACATTCGCTCTTCTACGACTAGCTCTTTTTTTGTGTAAACGAGCTAGTAGCAGTTTGTTCGATAGTCGTTCACACTAAACGATCGCGAAAGAATGCTCTTGCTCTGTATTCTTGTTCGTTTGGTTTAAAGCCACCTTTAGGCTGCACTTCAAATGGCGATAAAGAAGTTCACCAAGAATACGCCCGGTGCTTTATTAAAAAAAAGACTGAGTGTATCCAGTTTTAAGGGATGATATATCTCGATAATACAGTTTCATCAGCATACACGCTGTACTCACCTACTAAAGGCCTTTCTAAGACCTCTAAACCCACATGAGGGAGGTTTGTGTATTCTGTCCTTCAGATTGTCTCTCATCATTTCACGGTGGGTTGAAATACGCCACAAACATTTAAAAAAAGGGCGGTGCGCGCACATCACAAGCATTTGCTAGCAGTGTGTAAGGAGGGAGTAAGAAAGGCACTAACCCCTATTCCCTGCCTTCGGGATATCGTGACTAGAATGTGATCTCGAAAATAAGGGGCATTAAAGTTAGAATCTCGGCTCTTGGCACGTCTGGCTGTTGTTTTTTTGTACGTGCTCTGCGTTTTACTACTTATCCGGGCTATACGCATTTTAATTATGCTAATGGGGTATAGATGATGAAGGTAAGAGTTGAGAGGAAATATACCGACGTTTGCGTGGAGAGAGAGAGTGAGAAACCATTTATGACAAAATATCCTCAGGACACCCAGCCAGGATTCGAACTCTAACCTTCCCGTCACCGGTAAGCCAGATTAGATGAGTCTGGCACTCAGTACGCGTGCTCATGACAGGGTCTCCCTTAGGGGTGTGCGAACGGTGCGACCACACAGGGCCCCGCGCTTGATTAGGCGACAGAGGTGAAAAACAAATTGGGGTGTGAAATTTTTAATTGCGCGCTCATATAGTAGGCTCACTGCATAGGCGATCTATAAAATATCGTCAGAGTGTAAAAACAAATAAAAAGATTTCATGTGGTTTGATTTATTGAACGAGTGAAGCGAGTTCTCCGTTTTAATTTAACTCCACCAATTTGTATTTTGTTTGTTTGTGCTGGATATGTCTCACGATAACTTTTGAACGCATTAGCTGATTTAATTCAAACTTGGCACCGTTGTTCCTTGTACTTTTATACAGATCAAGTGTATTGGGGAAGAAAATCTAATTAAGGGTTGGGGAGAAATAAGCCCTTACGTGTTTAAAAACATGGCTCGCATTAATTATTACATGTATTTATCTTCTAGGGCATTTCCTGATACCATATACGGCTGAAAATTGACTTATAGGTGCAAAATAGTGTAATAACATTAAATATAAAATTTAAGTTTTTAATTTTTATTTTTTTGAGATGGGGTAAGTGATGGGCAGGCAAGGGGAAGGGGGGGGGCAGATAACTGGGGGCCACGAAAACAAAGTTAAGTTTGCTCAGGGCCCCGTGTCTGATAAGGAGAGTCTTGCTCTTCGATGCTGGTGCTTGGCGAAGTTATATTAATGGGGTTGATGGAAAGAAAGAAGGAAGGAAGAATCTAGATAA
Organism: Timema bartmani; assembly: GCA_902151455.1. NCBI lineage: Eukaryota > Metazoa > Arthropoda > Insecta > Phasmatodea > Timematidae > Timema > Timema bartmani. The sequence continues at coordinate 16,564 of CABFWB010006505.1, forward strand.
AACGTACCCATATTTGCGTGGATAAAGAAAGGGAAACCATTAAAAATAAAACACCTCCGTGCACAAGGTTGAACACCAACCTACCCATTACTGGCAAACCAAGACTAGATTATCAGACTGATGTCTTTACACACGTGACCACCAGTGTGGATCGCTAATGAAACACTCCCGGTGATTCCTTTTAGCGATATAAAAGAAAGGAGAGTCTCATCTCAATTCTGGTGAACACGGGAGAGCAATGAAAATGACAGAGGCCGAGAGAAATGTAACATGACAGAGAATTAAAGAGAGGACGCTGTCCCTGGCAACCCTGAAAGAGGGGTAAGGGGGTTTATAAAAACGACATACAGCACTAGATTACTTTCCCAACCTTCTTTCATGTATTTTCTGGGCAACTACTTTATTTATCCCTTCCTCTATAAAGGTTTTTTTGAATTTTATTTTAAAGATAATTTGATAAAGATAGTTCTGTCTTCCTTTAAAGATCTTACTTCCCAAAAGATTACATAAGTTTCGAAGATCATAGATTACTAATGGAGTTAAAAAAGTTCCAAAGTTATTTCAACTTAAAGCTCATTTTAACCAAACTAAGTGAAATAAAGTATGCCAAGCTTGGTTTCAACATTTAATATTGTAATATTTTTTTTAGATGCGTGCACTGTTTTATTTATATCATAGTTAAAAACTGTCGTTTTTAATCTTTTTATAAGATTTACTAAAACTATTCACGTAAGCACACTGCACAACAAGACGCACTGCACAGCCATCACTAAGCCCGGATGACGCACCCACCACTTGGCCCGAATGATGTACTTTACAATCGTCATTCAGCCAGGGTGACATATTGACTGCATAACCGTCACTCGGATCGGATGACGTACTGCACAGCTGTCACTCTGCCCAGATGACGTACTGCACAGGCATCAGTCGGCTCATAAGACGCACTGCACAGCCGTCATAGCCGGATGACGCATTGCACAGCCGTCACTTCGCCCGGATGACGTACTATACAATCGTAGCTAAGACAGAGTGACGTACTGACTGCATTACCATCACTCGAATCGGATGACGCACTGCACAGCTATCACTCAGCCCAGATGACGTACTGCACAGGCATCACTCTGCTCAGAAGACGCAATGCACAGCCGTCATAGTCTCGGATGACGCACTGCACAGCTGTCACTCAGCCCGGATGACGCACTGCACAGCTGTCACTTAGCCCGGATGACGTAATGCACAGCCGTAACTCAGCCCATATGACGTACTGCACAGTGGTCACTCAGCCCGAGTGACTTACTGCACAGTAATGCGCAGCCATCACTAGGCCCAGCTGACAACTGGGCCTAATTTACAAGAACAAGTTCGTAAGAGCCTTAGTAAAAAAAATGTCAGCCCATCGTTATCGTGATAAGAGACCTGCCTGCTGGAAAGAGATAGCGGCAGAAAAACGACCGTGCTAAACAAACGAAGGCAATTCTGTTAACCATTATCGTCCAACCGAGGTGCTAGCGTTAGGGATTCGAGGAGCTGCTTTCCTGGACGCCGCGCCAGCTCGACTAGACCTTGGTTTCCTTAAGAATGAACATTTGGAGCACAATTTAGCAAATACAAACATTTATTTTTTGCAGTCAACATCGATAACATTTTACTTTATAACAAGTATTATTTTATAGGTAGTAATAATATTTATCACATATATACGTGAAAGTAAATATAGTAACTTTTCTTAGCTTTCAGATATGTTTAATCGTAAGAAAATTGGGGTATACATAGTGTAGAATTTCGATATAAGAAACTTTTTTTTTTAAATAGAAACAAAAATTTTACGGCCAACAATGAGAAATTTTACTTTATTATTGGTGTTACTTTACGGGTATCAATAATATCTATCAAAAGTGACAGCCCCAGGTTACAATAAATGACATATGAATATGTGAAAGCAGATCCAGTAATTTTTCTACTTATTGGATAGAGAATGCCCTTCCTGTAAAAAAAAATCAAC
>CABFWB010006505.1:18795-32645 GCA_902151455.1 Timema bartmani
TCTGGGCACAAACCCATCACGACACATTCCCTGCTAGCATTATTCCGTGAACGACCGAGCTGTAAATGTGCGTCCTTGTCTGGGAAATATATGAACAGTGAAAAAATGCGTGTTCAGCATTGTTTTTAATACGTTGAGACACAAGACTATTTTTTTAAATTTAATACAGAACCGTTAACATGTGCTTTTAGCTCTAGCCGGTGGCCCCGCAGTCTTAGGAGCTATACTCGCAGGACTGCCGTTGGCAGGGTGCACTGAAGAAGGTAAAATTTATCATTGTTGGCCGTAAAAATGGTGTTTCTATTTTATAAAAGTTTCTTATATAGAATTTCTACTCTAAGTATACCCCAATTTTCTTACGAATAACCCGCCTCAGTGGCGTGGTTGGCTAATGCGCTAGTCGTGTTGAGCTCGACCGCCGAGGTCGGGGAGATCGAGGTTCGAATCTCGGTCGGGTGAACTGGGGGTAGTTTTCCCTAAATGGTTTTCCACTCTCCCTCCACGCAAATGCGGGTTCACTTCCTCTAAATTCAACCCTCCCAATTCCTAATCCATTAGCGTAGTTAGTACTTAAGCGTATAACCCGAACGGGTAGTAAGACGCGGTGCTAAATATTATTATTCTTACGAATAAACATATCTGAAAGGTAAGAAAAGTTACTATATTTACTTTCACGTATATATGTGATGAATATTATCACTACCTATAAAATAACACTTACTATAAAGTAAAATGTTATCGATGTTGACTGCAAAAAAAAATGTATTTGCTAAATTGTGCTCCAAATGTTCATTGTTATTTTCCCGACCTCTTTCCACGTTAGTGTGGGGTGCAAATCCTATAGACGTATCTTCCCATCACGTTCCCATTTATATATTTTTTTCACCACATTTCATTATTTGTTCGGTTAGCACGGATGTATATTAATTTCCACTGATGCAGTATAGAATAAGGTAGAATTTATAAGAAAATCCTTCAGCATTTTAGTGAAGGGAAAGTGGGAAAATATTCAGGAAAAATCACCCCAGCACACTCGGAATGTATTCGAAACTCAACCATCCCTTTAGCAGTAAACCGGACTAAATTATTTACTATTTAGATAGTGTACTCACCAATGAGAGTGTGTAGCCTATATAAATACGAACACTAATATGTCAGTGTTTTTTTAAAAGGTTTTATTATGAGAACACCATGAGTTGATATCCCTGCAGTGTAAGATTCCCATAAGGAAAAAAATGCACTAGAAGGCGGGGACAAGTTTAAGTAGGCGAGTAAGAGAGGGCCAATAGCTAGTTCTAAAATTTATTTCCCTCTCCAAGTCTATATTGATGGTCTTGCGATTGGCCCAGACAGCTTCAGACGCGTCTTAACGCCACGAAAATACCATATTCTTAATATTAAAACTATCTAAATATGTTGTGTTATAACATAATATTTTATGATAGAGTTTTTATAACGAGCCACATGGCTCTGTAACTCGCTTTTTAACTATGAAAAATAGTTTAGTAAGCCCTGTGGAATGAGTCGTAATTTTTGACAGTTAATTATACCTTTTTTTTACGTTTTTAGAGTTGAACAAAAGAGTGAATGACAAAATACATACACATACACATACTGTATACCCGTCAGACTTTTTGTTTAAATTTCATTCATTTATAATAAATTACTTGGTTAGAACCTGAGTTAGGGGCTCATGGCTGCCTCTTAAGAAAATAGGAAAAACTATAAACTTGAGTTTTAAGCACCAATAAAGTGTAAACTATTCGCGCAGTACAATAATTGCATGAAAACAAAATACTTTTTTTTTTGTGCCATGTTCTACCAAACGAGAGATATAGGTTAAAAAATCCGCAAGGTAACATTTGTCTAGCAAGACTAGGAGCAATACAAAGTTTATCTTGAAATTAAAATCAATTCTGTCCAGGCGCAAATAGTTAATGAGTGTTTATACACGTCAGCTGAAAAGGGGGAATGTTATCAGCAGATAAACATGAGGCCTCACAAGTTAAACTGCTTATTGTATTCGCTTCTTTTCTATTTCGTACATTGGTGTTCAAAGTGTGATAGTGCTTTGAGTACCTAAGCGCGTCAAGTCAAGATGCAATCCGCTTCACAGAATAGCTCCGAATTCACCAACCAGGCGGCGTCATAAGCGAGGCACTCATTGCGAAACTAGCACCTGAGACTTTGAGTGAACGCAAGCGGGCGTACAGTCATGCTAAGAGTATTTCGTGGTCGTCTATCTCAAGGCGACTGAAAATATTAAGGATATATTAAAGGTTTATTATAAACTAAATTTTAATACTGAGTATGGTATAAATATGCCTTGAGCTGCCCTGATTTAAAAGCGTTGGTATTTATTGGTAAATAGTTGCATATTTTAGACCTTTTAATATTTAAATCATATTTTGAAGATTTATTAATTTACTTTTAATTACCATCAAAACAGATTTCGTTAGTTAACAAAATAATAATAATAATAATAATAATAATAATAATAATAATAATAATAATAATAATAATGGCTAAATAAATATTATTTGCAAATAATACATGTTCAAAAAAATAGTTGATATCTAAACTATTTATCCAAAATTTTCAGTCAACTTGGGTCAACGTAGGGTGTATTTTAATAAACAATGATAATTGTTTTTAAAGCATATATTAATTGTCAAGGGCAATTTTCAAGCGCATATTTAATGTTTTTATAAATAGCATTAACATCCGAGACATACTAAACTACTTAGTGCTGAAGTTAAATAATTATAAATTACATCCACTATTTATCATAGTCAAATTTATGTTTATTTTATAAAAAATGAGATTCCCGTATTTTTCAACGTAGCAACAATATTTTGTTTTTGTCATTAAACTGTAATGTGTCAGTATGAATAAATATCTACGTCCAAAACTGAAGGAGACAAGTAGTCTAACCCCATCACTATACACAACTGACTGATTTTGACTCACATACTCACCATGAGTTCAAATAATTTCAAATACCATCGATCAATCAAATCAAAAGCCACTAAGCTCGGTGAGGAATAATTCAACTTTAAATGACCTCTCATTATTTGTGAAATTTTTTTGTGAGTTAAGGAAAAAGGTGAAGCGTTATTTTGACGTGATTATTTTAAAACACAGAGTTGTATAAGTACACCACTTAAAAACTAACTTGATCCAATAGAATAATATAAAGTGATAAATACTAAATTTAAACACATAATTAAATACTAAATTGTATTATACCACATGATTTACAAACAGTTTTGAAAGACAATGCTTTAAAACTCGATGTATACTGCGATATAGTATCTAGTTAGTATGGATATGAAGGAAACGCGAGAAAATGTGTTTTTGCAGTTTTTTTAATAGTAAAACTTTTTTTTGTCAAAATAAATCAAATATTGCTTCTATACAAACATAGAGTTTAATTTTTTTCGCATGGTGATATCAACAGCTATTGTTGAGTAACTGTCAAATATGTCCTGTAATTTAGTGACAACTTTTTCTATCTGGGCCACATTTTACTAACCGTCCAGGGCTTTTGAGCATTTTAACCACGCTCATGTGATTTAATGAGGAAGTTAAGAATTATATGACAGATACTCGAATTTTTGCGAAAGTTAAGTGGAAAAATAATTTAATAAAAAACACCCTGAGTATATCTTGCCTAGTTTAGAACCCCGACCTCCCCATCCCTGGTGATTTAGACTAGATGAGTCTGACATATTTGTCCACGCATTCACAAATGTGTATCTGTATAATATATACTCTTATGAGTTCTATGATTAAGAATAAATGTGTATCGCTGTCCGAGAAATGAGACTTGAGGTCTCTGGTGAGAAAGTTTTATTGGCCAAATGGCAGTGGTTACAATATTTTGTTTACGTGTGGTATTAATATCGTAAGCCTGTTTGGCCCCTCTGGCCCGCGCTGTGCTTGTATTGGCTGGGAACCCTTGAAAATTACATAACGCTAGAGAAAATGAGAAAAGTTGGGGATAATTTTTAGACGTTTGATTTTCTTACAGGTAACTTTACATCTGCACTCTAAATGGAGTTCCTAATTGTTATTTTTTTACCCACTGCGTCTTACTACCCACCCAGGCTATTCCCATTTTTTTAATCAAACTGAAGAGATAAGGATGCGTAAGGTAAATTTTAAAGGAAATGTGGCCACATTTGCGTACAGGAACAGTGGGAAACTTTTAATTAAAAGTTTAAACCTCTTCAAACACCCAGCCAAGATTTGAACTTCGACCTCCCCATTACCAGTAAACTATACTAGACTAGCTTGACTCCTTAGTTCGCGTGACCACCGAGGCGGGTTGTGCAACCATTGATGTAACACAAGTTAAAACTTAGATAAAGGTCCATAAAACGGAGAATGAGCTCAGGTAAAATCTCGTATGAGTTTTGCATGGTCTAAGGCGTTAGTCTCATCTTATCTGTTTTGAAGGTGACTGAGAGGTGAAGGATATAATCCCGGTTGGGTACTTAGGGTGATTTTTCCTAAATAGTTTTCCACTCTCCCTCCACAAAAAAGTTGTTACTTACTCTTTGGCATTAGGAGCTATAAAGTTAATTGTCGCACTAACAAAAGTACACCACATAGCCCTATCTTGAGCTAGCTATATCCAGTCCACCTCAATACACCCTATCCCTATCTTGAGCTAGCTATATCCAGTCCATCTCAATACACTCTATCCCTATCTTGAGCGAATTTTATCCAGTCCACCTCATTACACCCTATCCCTATCTTGAGTTAGTTCTATCCAGTCCACCTCAATACACCCTATCCCTATCATGAGCGAATTCTATCCAGTTTACCTCAATACACCCTATCCCTATCTTGAGCGAATTCTATCCAGTCCACCTCATTACACCCTATCTTGAGTTAGTTATATCCAGTCCACCTCATTACACCCTATCCTTATCTTGAGTTAGTTCTATCCAGTCCACCTCAATACACCCTATCCCTATCTTGAGCTAGTTATATCCAGTTCAGCTCATTACACACTAATACTATCTTGAGTTTATTCTATCCAGTTCACCTCATTACACCCTATCTCTATCTTGGTCTAGTTTTATCCAGTTCACCTCATTACACCCTATCTCTATCTTGGTCTAGTTTTATCCAGTTCACCTCATTACACCCTATCTCTATCTTGAGCTAGTTATATCCAGTTCAGCTCATTACACACTAATACTATCTTGAGTTTATTCTATCCAGTCCACCTCAATACACCCTATCTCTATCTTGAGCTAGTTATATCCAGTTCAGCTCATTACACACTAATACTATCTTGAGTTTATTATATCCAGTTCACCTCATTACACCCTATCTCTATCTTGAGCTAGTTATATCCAGTTCACCTCATTACACACTATTACTATCTTGAGTTTATTATATCCAGTTCACCTCATTACACCCTATCTTGAGTTAGTTCTATCCAGTTAACCTCATTACACCCTACCTCTATCTTGAGCTAGTTATATCCAGTTCACCTCATTACACCCTATCTCTATCTTGGTCTAGTTCTATCCAGTTCACCTCATTACACCCTATCTCTATCTTGGTCTAGTTTTATCCAGTTCACCTCATTACACCCTATCTCTATCTTGAGCTAGTTATATCCAGTTCACCTCATTACACCCTATCTCTATATTGGTCTAGTTCTATCCAGTTCACCTCATTACACCCTATCTTGAGTTAGTTCTATCCAGTTAACCTCTTTACACCCTATCTCTATCTTGAGCTAGTTATATCCAGTTCACCTCATTACACCCTATCTCTATCTTGGTCTAGTTCTATCCAGTCCACCTCCCTACACCCCACCTCTTTCAGGTCCATTCTAATGTTATCTTTCCTTCTGCGTCTGTGTCTTCTCAATGGTCTCTTCCCATTTGGGCTACCAGTCAATACCCTGAACACGGTTCTTGAACCTCCCATTCGCGCTGCATGTTCTGTCCACCGTAATCAACGAGACTTGATTATCCTAACAATGTCTTGTGACAAGTACAGGGTATATAGCTTATCATTATGTAACATCGTTCATTCCCCAATAGCCTCATCCCTTTTTGGACCAAATATCTTCCAAGTGCTGTTAAATTTTTTTCTAAATTTTATTTCCTTATTTCTACTCCATTTAGTGTAAATATGGGTCCAACCCGAACGGGTAGTTAGACGCTGTTTTAAAAAATATCAAATAAAATCCTTTGTTCAGAAATAACGCGCGATTAACATTTTTACCAAGCTTTATTTTTTGTGCTTGACTTTTTTTTTTAGCGGCAGCCCAAGTAATACTCTTAAAAACAAGTTTTGACTACAGTGTATCAAGCGAGCCGTGAATGTGATTAAGAATTAAACTATAAGCCACATTTGAAATTAAGCTTATCTACAATTTAGACTAAAATTGGAAACGTGCTCTCAAGACGCGTTATTTAAGAAATCAGCCCATAAAATTGGTATTCACATGAATCAGTGTTCTGTTATTCAACGGCATGAACGATGACTACAGCGGAAAGTAACGCGTTATGCCAGGGGTGGGAAACTTATTGGCACTTGAAGGCCGCATGTCACTTCACGGTATAAGGCCGTACACTTCATGTACAGTCCATATACTCGGAACGGTAGCAGTCTCTCCTTGACAGATTACACTATGGCCCTATTTTATAAGTTATACCATAGATGAATAATGCAAGGTAAGCTTGCTACCTCCATTTACCTTTAGTGTTATCAGTCTTACCTTGACTTCCATTCATTGTCAACAAAGTGTACAACGACCAACTGCAATGAATAAACGTTTACCAACTACGATGATTGAAGGGTGACCAACTGTGTTGATTGTACGATGACCAACTGTAATGACTGAACGATGACCAACTGTAATGACTAACTGTGATGACTGTACGATGACCAAATGCAACGAATTAACGATTATCGATTATAATTAGTAAATAAAATAATAGCCGATAGTAATGACTAAGCAAACACCGATTGTAATGACTGAACCATGACCTACTGTAAAGACTAAACTATGACCGACTGTTATGACTAGAATATGACCTACTGCACTGTAATGATTGAAATATGACCAACTGTAATGAACGATCTTGGTTTAGCCAACATCTGGCACTTTTCCACCATTTCTTGTTGTTTTTTTATCCGGACGAGGTGAAAAAAAGCACACCCAATCTTTTTCTCTTGGCTTCCTCCTCCCTTAAGGTAATGTTTCGCAGAGCGTCGAAGCTGAACGAAACGAAATTATTGTACCGTATATTCTTTAGCGACGTTAACGATAAAACTGTCCAAATTAATTCGGGGCGAGATGAACACAGAGGTGTTTCTAAACTAAACCCTGCGTGGAGGTGTATCAAATTAATATCGTTCCCTTACACAAAAATATTCGATTGTGAATTTGTTTTCCGTTTGTATGTTTTTGATAAGCTCGATAACCAATGAACAATTTACACATAATGTTACTTATTTGTTCCTAATATTCTCAGGGCGGATAAAGGATACATATATTTCCCTGTCTAAACCAATAAAATTAATAGGTTTTCAAAGATTCTATCTTGAGCCAAACGAACAACGGTTATTCTATTTTGATTTTAATGAATACTATATTCAATGTAAATCATAAATTGAATGTAGTGTTGATTTGTTTTCTGCTTACTTACTCGACCAATCTAATTCAAATCTAGACAGTAACTATTACAGAATAAAATAAATCTTAAATCCAACGAGAAATAATAGTTATGTTGTTTGTTTGTATTTACATTCGTATTTTTCTTAAACATTTTGTTTTGATGAGAGATATTATTTTACAGTTAGTATAAGAAAGAGTAAAGTGAATATATTTTGTTTAATAGCATATTGCAATCAATTGCTCTACATTAGGTATTAAAATTATTAATACAAAAGAAAGAACTTATGTAATGAGGTAATTTAATATGTTTAACTAATATTATGTGAACTAATAATATATATATATATACATTGATTTTTATATAATTTGTTTATATAAAGATTTGAAAAATGGATTTGTTTGAATTATAATTAAAAGTAGAACAAAAATTAGCCATATAAGATTTGTATGAAACATTAAAATTCATGAACAAAATTAAATGATTTAAAATAAATATTTAAAAAGTTTCTTTTGACCCATTAGAGTGATATTAAATGTGTATAGCCCAGAACTGTAGTAGGAAACGTATAAATAAAATATTTCTGGTTGTTAATTTGTTTATTTAATACGAAGGATATCTAATTGCTAAAATTGATGTCTGACTTGAATGGAATTCAATACTAACTAGTAGAACAAAGGATGTATTTTTTTTTCTCTCACGCATATGAGTTTTCTATCCTCGTCTCCCGCAAATTTCAATGGACTTAAATTTTCCCTCCTACTTCTGTTCTCTTGAACTGATTATGATTTCCGGCATTAGAGCGTTCTATAAAAATAAAAACAATCTCGGACATGAGCGATGCCCTCTTTACAAAAAAACGACGTGAAGTGAATGAAGAGGCCGCGTTAAACTATCCGAACAGCAGGGAGAGGAGGATATCGTCAATCTCTCACCGAACAGTGCACTTCCGGCGAGTTGCGCCTCATTTGCTTCCCTTCACGCTCTCACGCACACGCATGCGCGTGAGAACTCTTGCGGTTCTCGCATGTTCGTGAGTCCTGACGTCTTTCCCACGAGTATTCCTGGGAACAAGTTCTACCGGATCCAACAACAGCGCATTATGAAGGGAGAAACTAAAAAGAGGGCTGTATGCTAGAACACAGACGTATCGCAGGGGTTTAAAAATCCCGCATTATTTAAGAAGTTGTTTGATATTTTAAAATATCGTTTCCACAAAAATGTAGGCGAAAGCTACCAACAGGTGTAACAGTTAAAAAGTTATGTCAAGGTTTCTTTTAATTTCAAAGACGCTTTACCCGAAAAAATGTGTGTGAAAGAAGTTAGCTAAGCATTGTTTTAGGAGTGAAGCTTCACAACCTTCACTTTCACAAGACATACCGCAGTTAATAGACGTGTCGGGACGACTGATTCGTAGTTTGGGAAATATTGTCATAAGCTTCGTATACAAAAGAATAAAGCTCTCGCAGAACGTCGAGAAATTTTCATTCGATTTCATTTATTTAGCCCAAACGATACATCATAGTCTACATTATGTATTTTTTGAGGAATATAGTTATAAATTTAAAGTAATGATTCTTAAGATTTAAAGATAATATTTGGGAATTGAGTTTAGTATACTAAATTAAGAGTTCCTGGTTCAATTTCCGGCATAGGCTAAGAAAATTATAATTAGAAGCAGCTAGTTTTCCTGACAGATTTTTGTTGGAAATGTACCGCTGGGGGTGAAATGTTCCGTTAAATTAGGGTTTACATTCATAGGACTGTGCGCCAGCTGTTTCGTGCTAGAAACAATCTCGAAAAATTTCGTTCCCATAGTTGTGATTTACCTTTATTTGATTCACTCTCACAGACCTGTGGGCCGAACGTGCTGCTACCATGTTCTGAATGCTAACACACAGCCGGCGCACAGCAAGGCAGATTCATAGGGCCTTTCGCCCACGGAGATACTCATCTGTGATTGGACTGGTTGGTGATTGAAGTGACTAACTGATCAGTAACTGGTTGTTGGTTATATTTCACACACGGTGCTACGCAAAAGGAACGGAATTTCAGTTAGTTTCGTACAATCTAGCTGCAAGAATCTTCTTCGGTCTTCTAGAATATTTAATATTTATTAATATAATGTTTAGTGACTCGAGTGCTGGGAAGATTTAGTTCTCTATTATTATCATTACAGATATAAGAGACGCAAACAAATAAGATTTTGGATTCATACAAACAATGAAAAGAATATAAACAGCAGACTATTAATTTCAACCCGCCTCGGTGGCGTAGTTGGCTAACGCGCTACTCGTGTTGAGCTCAACCGCCGAAGACGGGGAGATCGAGGTTCGAATCTCGGTCGGGTGAACTGGGGGTGGTTTTTCCTAAATGGTTTTCCACTCTCCCTCCACGCAAATGCGGGTTTACTTCCTCTAAATTCAACCTTCCCAATTCCTAATCCATTAGCGTAATTAGTACTTAAGCGTATAACCCGAACGGGTAGTAAGACGCGGTGCTAAATATTATTAATTTCAATTCAATTTTATTTTCATTTATTATAGTGCTGGCCAACAGTCCTACCAGACAGTCAGACAGACCTATGACAGGCCAGCACTAAAAAGTACACAAGTAACTTATAAGCACGTATAATAACACAATTAAATAACCGATAGTAGCTAAATAATGATACATACTGATGAATAATTACAAAAATAGGACATAATTATTAATGATAGATGATAAAAATAATAAATAAATAACTTGAGAGCCGTAAAATAATAAGTTAATAATAAAGATAATAATAGTAATAATAATAATTGACTTTTCGTCACGACAAAGGGACTGCAACAAACTGATATAAAATTTAAAGCGTTGTACAGAATGTCGAAAGAAATCCACCTTGAATAGTACGTTAGATGTTCAATAATTGTTCATTCATGAGTGAGTAGCCCGGCGACTAGCATGTTGAGTTTCCAGTGACTAATCACGGACGCGTCGTAAACCGGTTAGCAAACAGTAGCCCCGTGAGCGGACCGCTATTGAAATACATTAGCGATGATGCTCAAGCTACTGGTTGGTAATTTAGGTTTTATTCGCGTCACTTTTGAATCTTATATGAGTAGTTCTGTGGGCGAAAGGCCTTAGTGTGAATCTATCTTTAGAGTGCATAGTACGGACATCGGTGGTCACGTGACATTACTTTCGAATTAAACCGGATTTACAGTGACAGGGACATCGGGGTATGAATTCCGGTCTGGCGCATTGAGATAGATTTTCCTAAATGGTTTTCCATTCTCCTTCCATACATCTCCTCTAAAATTATTACCTTCGTCAACGAAACTCCACTAGCGTTAATAAATATACGGGTAACCCGAATAAGACACAGTTACTACACTACTCTCACTTCCTTTTTTTCTCCTCCCGCAAAAGTGCCAAGTTGACGAAAGCGGGAAAATCTTTGCTTATAAGAACACCGCAGTTTCAAACAAAAGACATTCTACTAACGTCGGGCGCAATAAGCTTCGTGTTAATTTCCCTAGAAAATTGAATCAACTTGTCTTCTGAACCAAGATGGAGGGGATGCGCGCTGAGCAAGGCGCGGGGAGGTTAAGATTACTCTCACATTACCGATTCGGTAGGGAATTAAGGGCGGTTTCATGTTCGTCAGGCTCACAGACGCAGTTGTAAGGTCTCAGAAGAATCACTTTGGAGAGACACTAGAGCCAGTCTTTGTTAGCTATATTTAAATTAGCATTTTAACCCAGTGGTGTCACAGAGCCATAAAACGGCGGTATCACAATTATTCGGTTCATAAAGTAGACTAGAAACCTTTTATTTAACTAAGCCCATCGCTCTAGCCACCTAACATATTCTGACAGGCCTTCTGGCATTGTCGAAGACGTAAAGATATTGTGTAGCAGGCGAAGAATAACAATCTTCTGAGAAGCTTTGGTTGATGTCCCAGAAGGGCCTAAAATATAATATGCTTCATGATGTGATTTAGATATTTAAAGCATTATGCCTTAATCACATCATACAAGTTGTTGGTCCAAATATTGGTGTGGCCCAGCCCACCCCCACCAGGGCAGCACTAGCAGGCAATTTTAATTATTTATTGCCATTGTTGGTTTTATTAAATAAATAACATCTCAACTATGCATTTGTTTAAAATGGTGTAAGCTATAATTTAAAAAAAAAGTATATAATCTTAAGGGTCCAATTTAAATAAAATACTCTGAATAAAGTTTAAAAAAAATTGCTCTCGAAACTTTGAACACAATTTAATGGTATTAGCGTAATACGTTTGGTCCAAACGAGCTTATATGTGAAGTTTGAGCTATGAGTTTCCAAACATCCTGTATATATGAATAAGGAAGGTTGAATTTAAAATGAAAATATTCACATTACCGTGGAAGTAAGGATTGTAAAAACATTTAGGAAAAAGTACCCACAGTAAACCAGTGTGGTATTCGAACTTCAACCCTCAGCGACACCAGGAAACCAGCTCGATGGGGGTAACTTCTGAATAGAAATCAAATCGTGAGAGTAGAGAAGGCTCAAATGAATATAACAGATGAGTTGTTTACAAATCTTTTGTGCGCCATAAAAACAAATTAACCCCCCCCCTGCCCCCCCCCCCAAAAAAAAGACAAACAATGTAGAATGAGCTCTTCGTTTATTTCAGCGTCTTCTATGCATGATTTATGAGGCACTCTCTTTGCAAAGAACATCTGCATTGAATTACTAAGATGTAATTTACATACAAACTTTACGTCAAAAATGTTTATATAGTACAATTCTATTTTTCAAATTGAGTTGACATCAGCATAATTAGTTTACTATTCTGTGCGGTCTTATTTTACAAGCTGTTGAGTTACACAAAACATAATTAAGCAGTCGTGAAAGCACAGTTTTTTTTTAAGTTGAGCTACTACGTCAGATAAGTTTTGTTTAGACCAGGGCTCGAAAACGTGCGCCTCTTATAATTAAATGTCCCTTGGATTTATAAATATTGTTTGCTTACAACAACTTCAATCACTCAATATCTTCTGCGAAAGCAAAGAACCGCGTGAATTAATGATCCACGATTGTGTGCACTGTCGTGTATCGAAGACACATATCTGAGTACTGTAGCACTTTTAGCTTTTTGTTGTTTGTGCGTGGTGGCGCCGCGACAGCTGTACCACGTACCCCCGGGGCAGTTTCTCTGTGAGTACCCAAGATACAACCTCAGCGCCCTCCCAAGTGAGTAGGAGTGATCGGGATCAGGTCCGATACCACAGGGAGGCGAGAATTAACTCCTCCTACCCTACCAGTCACTCACTGGTTGGACCGGCACTGGGGACTCGTGCCTTCCACATATCCAGGGTGGTAACCGGAACTTCGACCTGCTCACTGGCCCAACCTTGAGGTCTTCCCGCTTTCCCTTGGGTAAGGGATTGAGATACGCCCAATGTGCGTGGAGACGTAAGCTCTCCACTACTAGTGCGTACTTGTAAAGGCGCCCATGATCTAGCACACGCACTCTAAAACGGCTCACCGCATGCCCGTACAAGGCCCGGGCCCGGGTCCGAAAGCCCAGAGCCCCTCAGGTCTGCACACGCCAGTGAGCGATTAAACCCCTACACCACATAATCCAACCCAACCAGCCCAGCCCTGAGTACTATTTATAGCGGAAGTAGTCAAATGGGAGCTATAAGTCCGCGACACACCAACACCCTTGTAGGCATCGACCTCTGGCACCGTAGAAGTCAGGGGTGTGGGTGGTGAGGGGTGGTGGTGAGTTAGAAGGGAGAGTGTTTTGGCAAGGGTGAGGGGGTGCGGAAGGAGGAGACCCCGCTGAACGGTTAATTCGTGTTAGTTCACTGGTTGGTGCGATGAAAATCCGTAGCGCAACTTCCTTGGGGGGGTGAAGTAAAGGTGTAGGTTCATTGTCATTATGACATGTAAAGGATTCCTCAAAGGTCTTTTCGGCAACATTTTAAAACTCTTTCAGCTCAATCATACGAATTAAGTGCGGAAAGTAACGGGAAGCTATCGCACTTTCAGAATTTCTCTATTACACGCGCTTTCTCCCAGATGGTGTGGACGGGCGATACTAATCAACCGATGGGGCTTACTGCGTGCGCTGCTCCTGATGTATATGAAACAAATCAGGCCCATCCTTCAGTTTGTAAGCTCACTAATAATATAGGTCCACAATCTTTGAAATGA
>CABFWB010006506.1:0-32632 GCA_902151455.1 Timema bartmani
GCTTCTCTTATTTTTCCTCCATCTCTCACAAATTTCATTGCTTCATTTAACTCATCTTCAGAATATTTAAAAAATGACTTCTTTTCACGCTTTTCTGCCATTTTCATCAATATAAACAGCTTATGAAAAATAAAATAAATTATTATTAACTAACGTAGGCTATCACAATTTTATACATTTCAAATAAAATTTCACATAGGGTATTTGCAATTCAAATTAAGGCAGGCTATAACAAAATGAAGGCACTTAGAAAAATTGTGAAAATATGGCTTTTATTAGGCTTTTGGCTACTTAAATAGACTTCAAAGTAGGCCTTTCTTTATAATTGTATTTCCAACAACAATACTTTAGCATGTTTTAATATTGGGAAAATAAACTATAGCATTATGAAGAACAAGATATGTTTCATAATTATAAAACCAATTGTTGACCATCTGGTATCCAGTTATTGACCAGGGTGATCATCTACTGGAAAGCATTGAAATATTGGTATAATTTGCAGTGTATGTTGTGAATAGTAGCATAATATATTATTTTAAATCTTGAGAACATGAAACAATGTAAAACATCAAATAAACCATTAATTGTCCATGTACATTTTTAGGTTAATAATATTTTTTTTTTAGCATTTACTGTTATAACTATCTTACTAAGCAGTTATTTTAGTTTTAAAATCATTAAGGTTGGAAACAATGATCATAAATACAAACTGGATGCAAATAGATAAATATGGTGCAACTTACCAGGCCTTACTTAATTCATGATCCCAAAAACACAGGATTCCTATGCAGCATGAACTTTATAAAATGGCTGACACCACTTCCTCATTAACTACAGTTGTTTTGTGATTAGTGATTGGTGTTCCATGAACAGCTGGGACCAATCAGAATTGCTCTAAGACTGTGTATAGCCTTATTTTATGACTTTAAAGTCAAGTTGGTCAACTATTGGTATGTTTATCCTAGTTTATATGAACTACCAATCACAGTAAGTGTGTCAAAATATAAGCACCAATAGCTGTGAAAGGATCTGGTGCTAATTATAGCTCTGATATTTCAAATATATTCTGGAAATGTTCTCAAAAGAGTTGTTTTAATTTCTTTTATTGATCATGTGACTGCTTGGTGGTTGCTCCTTGCTGTAGATGATTTCCTTTTGAAGAGTTTTACTGGGCAGTCTCTGACTATCTTATTGGTTGCGATGGTCGCATCTTAAGTAGGTTTCTACAGACCTACATATATGGAGTCTATAGAAGGGGCTTTATTGTTCATGTTTATTTTAAGTATTTTAACAATTTGAATAACCAAAATGTAAACATTCACATTTTATTTAGAGATTGCAAATCGTAAAATATTGGAGGAGCTGCAGTTAAAGAAGCTACAATTGAAACAAGGAGTGGCAGCAACACTCATTTCACCACCAGTAACCTTGCAACCAGTGGTGAGAATCTTCACTGATTATAATATCATCTTCTAGCTCTCATTTGAATGCCCTTAAATTGGTTGGTTGATAGGAAAGAAAGTGTTAACTAGCTAAAGTTTATACCACTAAATATTGATAATTAGGAGTAATCCATGTTTAAAAAACCCCTCATATGTCCATCATAACTACTCAAAACCTATGCCCAAATTTTTAAACGAATGGATGTAGCTGCTAGCTAGAAAAAATGTCCAATAAGCACATATAACTTAGTTTCTTTTCTAAAAAAAAATATTTTTCTGAAAATAACACTACCATACAATGTTATTAACTACATTTTACTCTAAACAAGGAAACAATGTTAATATTATATTAACAAAGTCCAAATTTAGAAAGTATTAGCTTCACTCACAGGGTATAGTTAGTTTGGCTATATTCCTCAAGTTTACCATTTCCTGAAATTCTTTTGTCAACAGAATTTCAGGAAATAGTAAATTTAAGGAAACGGTGAGCATAAATGTCCACTTAATGAATGTATATAAATGCGCATACTAACTTTTATTAATATTACATTTTCTCAGACATAAAATGTTAAGTTAGATTGGTTTAGTTTGTAATTCAAACCCATTTTAATTAATAACTAGAATTTGTTTAAAATAATCATTTAAATATTACAGACTAACCCAACCTAACCTTCCGTGTCTGAGAAAACTAAATATTAATAAATGTTGGTATGGGTGTATGTACATTTATTTAGAGACTAGTTAATTTTAGACTAAGTTGTCACGGTGTATATTGTGGAAAGAAGTGGTAACTAACATACAAATACGATAACTTAAAGGTCTCTTAGTCGGCTCACAAATTAATTACTGTAATCAGCCTATATTACTTAAATAATAAAAACAAACAAAATATCTTTGCGCCTTTCCTCTTTATATGTAAAATGTACCTATAGTACATTCACAACCTTAGTTTACTTGAATGACAGCTCAAAAGGTTACTAGAAATAGTCCCTAATACATCCCTACGCCGACAGCTGATATTTGTCACTTTGGATATCTGTAATGAAAACATATTATGGTAATGTCTGAATGTGATAGTTAACCTCAGTAATTCAGGCCAATATTATTTATATATTTATTTGAGGTCGGATACAAAGCTTGTTTATTGTTCTGATGCACCCACGCAGTGGAACAAATATTTTATTCAGTTAAATATTTTGAAATACGATAAAATAATCATAAAATAATTTATTATGTATAAAAAAAGACAAGTATTTTCTATTTTCCAAGTAAATACGATGCCTGTATTAAAAGGTATTGATGTATGCACTATATTATACATCATAGATAACATTCCAAAACGAAGAATAAGTACTTTTAATTATGTTTAAAATATTGTTTCTGATTGGGTAAAAATAAATTATTAGAAGTAATGAAATAGTATGAGAAAACTTAAGTTAACGTTATTTTAGATGTAAGATATAACATGTAACTAAAAAACTCAACATTTATAACAAAACAGTGATCTTTTACAAGTGTTGGCAACCCAAAACCTAAACATATGATTTTTGAACTGTCATCCAGGTAAAAACCTTCCATGAACAGACTCTAATTCATAATGTTGTCTGGTAGTGTTATTTTAGTAATTTTTTTTTAAACAAATTATTTATATACTAGATCTGTTTTCTCACTTACATCAAGTAATGTGATCTGTGACTGTCACTTTTGATAGTAATTATCAATAGGATAATTATAAAATAACACTTTTACTGTAATATAGTAAAATATTATTAATCTTTTTTTAATAGCACTAACAGGTAAGAGTTCAAAGTATTGTGCATAAAGAAGTACTTTATCTTCAAATGAAATGTCAGCTTTTAAAACGTGTTCAGATTATATCTCTCTTTTGACATTTTGTATTAGTCAGCTTACTTTAGCGTTTTGTACCACAATTCAAAGTTTAAACCAATAAAGGATTAATATTCAAACATAATTTAAGATTTGGTTACTATTCCCTGTGGTTTATTTTATATCGTAAAAATAACAAAGCTAATTTATAGATATTCTGTACACCAGCTAATATTAAATATTTGCACTAATTTGGACTATTTATTTATTTTACAGACTGGTACAATGACACCAGAGGTGCACATGATGTCTTCATCTCAGCGAGCAGCTCTACAACATGCACACAGCCTATCATTTGGTTTCTTCATCACCCAAGACTCTTCGTTCGGCAATCTCATCATGCCAGTCTTGCCACGGTTTGATACTAAATAACTTTTGGTTTTCAAACTAGTCTTATCAGTTTGTGTAAATACTTTTTGTTGAAACAATGGCTAAACTGAAGCTGAAAGCTCTGGAACAGTATCTCCAAGACGTGGATATATTCGAGAGCCCAAAATTGTTGTTGGAGCAATATGCCACAATGCCGCACATTGCTTCAAGGATGCTACACACCATTCAGGCTAGCTTCAATGACATTGAAGGGAAGCTTGTGGCAGATTTAGGATGTGGGTGTGGGACTTTGTCGGCTGGCGCAGCCATGTTGGGAGCAGTGGCTTGCATCGGTTTTGATATTGATCCCGATGCTTTGGAAATATTCAGGAAGAATATTGTTGAACTAGAACTTAGTAATGTGGACCTTGTAATGTGTGATGTAACACAATATTTAAATGACACAAGATGGTCCAAACGGTTTGACACGGTTGTCATGAATCCGCCATTCGGCACAAAGCACAACCGTGGCATAGACATGGAGTTTGTGAGGATAGCATTGAGCATGGCCAGTACTAGTGTGTATTCTTTGCACAAAACATCCACCAGAGCTCATGTTCTGACCAAGGCAGCTGACTGGGGAGTCAAAGCACGAGTGCTTGCCCAGTTGAGGTTTGATCTCCCAGCTTCGTACAAATTCCACAGGAAGCAGTCTGTTGATGTTCATGTAGACTTTATTCGGTTTTGGTTTGCTGATGAGCACAAGAAATATTGACTTTGATATTTTCATACGTTTGACGTTGCCTCTATGTTTCTCCTTGCACTTAAATCGCAATTGAATTTTATCATAACTTTTAAGTGTTGTTGCAAATAAGAACAATATTTTTTTCAATCTTGTTTGGATGTATCTAGGCTACCATATAGTCAATTTATTTTAAATTATAGTTTTAGTACAGTATTTGTGTAATGGAATGTTATGGAGAATTGTGATTAATTACACCTAAGTTTTTACTTTAAGATTACATCTAGTTCCATGTAGGCCTAAATAAATTTTACACCTTTACATATTTAAACTAAACAACCTTATTAAAAGGTGGGACAGCATAAAGCAGGCATTAACAAGTTAATTAGTAGGACAAGCTTTTGCACAACACATTTATGTTGTGTATAAGGTCTACTGAGCAGTTATAGCCTACACAGTTTATTTTTGTAATAATGGTTTGGTGGAATATTTCTGCTATCTAGAAAGTATGATTACCACGAACGGTAAGTTCCGGGAGTAAATAGGACAAAGGATATGGAAGAGTGGACAATTTTATTATGTGGTTAAAAATATGGAATATAGGAAAAGAGGTCAAAACTTTGTTATGTATGGCATATTATCACTCAATATTGACATATGGCTCTGAAACCTGGACATGGACGAAGATAGATTTAAGTAGATTGCAGGCAACAGAGATGAGGTTCCTGAGAGGTATTGAGAATGTAACAAGAAGAGACAGTGAAGAGAAAAAGGTTGCTGTGGTTGTCATATGATAAAAATGGAGATGGACAGAATGGCTAAGAAAGCCTTACAGAACAAAGAGAAGTGTAGAAGACCTATTGGAAGACCACGGAAAAGATGATTTGAACAGGCGCAGAAAGACATGGAAGCTAAAGGAGTGAATTGGAAGACGTTCCAGACGACCTGCAGAGGCGCAAATGTCGAGTGATGATGAGTAATGGTTTGGATAGTCTACTTACTAAAATGGTCTTGTCTAGTTATTTACTTATCTTTTAATGTTTTTAAAGTCTATTGGAACATAGGACAGGGAAAAAGCGAGGCGAGGGCAAACTCTCTAGACCAGCAGTTCCCAAACTTTTTGAATCGCGAAGCACTTTTCAGGAGAAAAATTCATCACGGAGCACAATCGTTGCCCTGATGCCAAAGACATGTATATGCATTTTTTTGTTGTTGCTGTTATTACTAAACTAAGTTGTTAGTCAATATTTTATCATATAGCAAAAGCAGGAACTATTTTCACAGTTCTAAATTTCTTAAATTTTGATTTAAACTTAATTTTTCTCATTGAAAATTGGAACTTATTGTTTTCTTAAAACATAAGTTTTGCACATGTATCTTTGGCATAAGGGCGATGATATTTCCTCTAGCACCTACATAGGTACTAAACTGAATGACGGCAGTATTCACAATGGAAACAAATTTTTAAGCATTCGGGCATGTTAAACATCAAGTTTTATTTCATTCGAAATGTTATTTTCTCCACTAATTTCAAAGAAATAAGGAACTTACTTAACTACATAAATGAAAAACAACAAAAAATAAAGTAGGGCAACACATTTGATAACAAATTTAAAGCAGTTATTGTAAATCCACAATATGCTACCCACATAGATAACTATAGATTAAGTATGAACTGCAAACTTAGATTCTAATGAGAGGGATGGGACTGTTTTGATTTGCACAATTTGGTTATATCTGGTTGAATTTGGAACAGCTGCAACTGCATTGAAGAGGGATCTGTATTTTGTTTTAGCAGCCACATAGGCAGATAATTCTGATTTACATAAGTAAGTTGTTGCAAAGAGCAGGATGATTTTAGTTTTATCTAACAAAACTTCAAATTCGTCTCTTAGCTGACACAAAAATTCTGATAGTGACTTCTTAGTTACAAAATTCTCTTTTATCGCAGAATCTAATGTCAAATAAATCAAGCACTCCTACTGCTGCAATGTCGGACAGTGTGGCTTTTCCGACACCGAGTATGGGTTTACAAGCCAAAAAGTTTTCTTTTGTGTAGTTCTTCTGGAAAATAATAGTTGAAACTAACAAGCAAATTAGCAGGTGAACGTGAAATTCATTTAAGATATCTTCATGTATAGTTCTCCCCTACATTCTTATACCAGTGGGAAGCTGTCTAGATTTCAATTTTCCATTGATTCTACCAAAACCTTTTTAAATGCTTGAACTTTATCGCTGGCATTAAAAACAGTTATTGCTTTTTCTTGAAGTGAGAGACTTAAGTCATCAACTTTTTATAAAATGTCTGCTAAATATCTCAATTTCATAAGCCAACTCATATCACACAACCTGTCTCCCGAAGGAAAGTCGTTAATCAGGAAGGTTCTTCCCTTCAACCCTCATTACAAAGAGCCTAGTCAAAATTTTGTCACAAGAAAGCCACCTTACTTCTGGGTGAAGAAGTAAAGACTTATATAGACTCCCCATTTTAAATAGCCTTCCTTGTATTCTTAGGTTGTGATTTTATAACATTAATTATTTTTCACGCTTCTGCCCAAAACTTCTTTTAGGGAAGGTGGCATTTTTTTTACAGTAAGGTCATGGCAGTGGAGGACGCAGTGGCTACTGCTACACTCCCTGACATTGTTTTATTCTTGACCTAGAATTGGATGTCTTCCCAGTCATGGCCAGTCTGTGCACACATCAACACAGTTATGTTAGTTGGTAATGGCTAAGATCCTCTTGAAAATACTCCAAGTATTGGTAGCGCATAAATATTATTAAAAGTGCTAACTTGGCCACATCCATTGATTCATTCATTTAAAGTGAAATTTTAATTTTAATGCATTTTATTCGGGAAAGTAAAGTAGCTTTAATGTCCTCTGCTAAGTCCTCGATTCGTAACAGTCGTATTTTAAAGCTCGGAGAAGTTCCCAAAGAGATGGGGTTAGCTGGCACATCAAGTCCCTCTGGTTTTGCTGCGTGCAATCAAGTCCCTCTGATTTCGCTGCACGCAATCTATGTGCTTCGCCGATATTCTTGATGTTTTGCATGGTTCCAAAAAGGTGTGAGCGGGCAAAGCTGACTGAGGTGATGCATCACATATACTTCGGTTTTATAATACTTGCTATCTACACTGTTTCACAGTAGGCTGCAGGATCTGAATATGTTTTACACAATACTCACCTATACAAAGTTCATGGCCGCACAAATTCACAGTTTTGAGATCTTTCCTTCCAGTCTCTTTGCGGAGCACACTTTGGAAACCACTGCTCTAGATAATACACCAATAGTTAATTAGTAAATGATGCATTATATTAAAATTTTATTTGAATGATAATGTTTTACAGTACTTTATCAAAGTAGATAGGAAAGCAGAAATGTACAAAATATAATAATGTATTAAACAGTTTTGTTGATAGAATTCATAGTAGTTAACATATCTAAGACGTGCCAGGCGAGCCAACCACGTCAATTATCTCGGAGATGCCCTTTTGCTTTGCAGAGTCAGATTCAGTCGCAGTCTTCTGATCTGTCTCCTTCCCCCCGCAGATAGAACTTGGAACTAGTAGAGTCTGAAACAGTATTAATGTAAATAAGACTACAATTTTGGCTTATTGATAAAGAAGTTGATTCCCGAGACATAAATTGTGCAACTTGGGTAAGTAAACAGCTCAAACCAGGCGCTGCATCATGGTGTGGTTTTCTGTCCTCTTAATTAGAAGTCAGTGGATTTGAGCACGGTCATGGAATCTGTACTCTGACTACTCTATTTTTACAATGCCCAACTCAAGACTCCATAAATGAAAGCATATTAATTAGTAATAATAAATTTACTGCAGTAAAATACTCAAAAACAGATTATGTCATGGAAAGCTTCTATGGCAGTGTGAATTTATATTTGAAGGAATTTGTCAATCCAATTTATAAATATCGGTTGTAAAGAATAAAATTAAAAGCATTTATTTATTATATGTGGTTAATAATAAGTTTTTATTTGAAGTCGGAGTTGGTATATTTTTAATATAATGAAGTTGGATATAATGAAGAACGCATAAAACCACACATTGGTGCAATTTCTGGTTCAAGTGAAATTAGTGGGCGCTCTGGGAAAAAGAGGTCTGTTTGAAAATATTACGAATGAGAAAAGTACAGAATTGAAATCTTCATCACATTCTGCCAGGGTAAAAGGGGTTTTGTCATTTACAATTTAGAAACAGTTTTTTTAATGTGTCTAATGGCTCAATATGAGATATGTTTTGGACAAATGGAGATAACCACCTTATCTCCCTTTGAAATGAAGGCCTATTTTTTTTATTAGGCGTTTTTGAAGTTAAATGTGCAAGATGAAATAACAAATTGTGGCCTTTTGATGATTTGTTCTTTTGCAAATTTAATTGGTGTTAATATAACTTAATTTACTTCTGAATAATTAACTTTTATGTTAGTGTAAAATGCGACAGTTATGCAAACTGGGTTATGTTATAGGCTGTGTAACAATATATTTTAAAATTAAATTGAGTAAAAAAGGTTTAATTTATTATTAAAGGATAAAGTAAAGGATTAGGCAGTTCTGATTCTCTTGTCAAATAGAAAAACAAGCCAGTTACTTATTTAGAAAATTGATAGAATTTTATTTTTGCTTTCCTGAAAAATAGTCATTTTTGAAACCCGCTTTCCCAAGCAGTCGCGAATTGTCCTGGTTAATATTCTGTAAGATAGGCTCTTAAGCAATAAAAGTATAAAGATTCAATTTTTGCATGCACTTTCTAAACACATGGCTAAACCAATGCACTACTTACCAAACAATACATTTATAATTCAATCGCCTTAAGAAAGAACCTTTACACAACAATTCAAAAAGTTACCAGATTCCATATTATATTCATACTCCAAATCAACTTTTGTCAATATTGACTAAACAATTGTTTCATATAATTCCTAAAATATTCTTCCTATTGTGACTTGACTATAATAATGGTGTCAGATTTTGTGTGATGAAACAAACCTTAAATCTGTTGATCTACATACTGTTCAACCTGGAAGTTATCAGTAGTCAACATTTTTGTGCAGTATAAAACTACGAAATATGTAGCAAAATTAGTTAAAATATGTAACAGTGAATATATCGTCTTTTCCCATTTTAATCACACAAATATATATTATTAAAATCAAATTTAATTTTATGGCTGCAAATTTCTAACACATGTGCAGTTATTTTTTTAACGAGTTGTATTGCATATTAGTTTATTTTACACCATTTAAAGTTTCCATTAATTAAAGACTTTATAAAAATGCCATTAATTAATTGATTTTAGAAATCATACAAATCCTACAAACTTTCAATGAAACCTCCACTGGTGCCGGAGTGACTGTCACACCACTTAATATTTTTTAAAGTAAGTTTCCTCAATATTTTTTTGTTTGTTTGGGGTTTAATGTTTGAGATTGACATTTAGCCTTTATTAACTCTACAATTATACATGGTTGATCTTGTTTAGTTTTCAAAAGACTGTGTTCTACATGCCATATTATTGTGATAGACCTCAAATTACATTTCCTTGATTGATTTTGTGTTCCATTATAGTCATATGTCTCCTGCCTTGCCGACCAGGAAAATGAACTTATCAGATCCAAGAAAGACAGTTCACAAACTGTCATGTCACGCAAGAGATGTGCTTCTGAGGCCATTATCTCCCCTTCAAAGTTACGTTAAGGCAAATGGTGTGCCAGCCCACCCGACTTGGACTTTGCTCACTGCCATCACTTCACTGGCTACGTTCCTTTATTAAAGTACAGGTTTCTTTAAAATTAGTGACACATCACTTCAAAGTATTTTCCCCAAAATAGACAAAAATAATACCATGATTAAAAACATATATGTAATTTCATATAATAGTTTGGAAAAAAAAGCAGGCTTTAGTAAACTATGTGAAAATACAGTCCCAAACAACCCAATTCTGCGACATTTCTAAATGGCAGTGTTAACATATGTAATTACATACAATCTTATCGACTACAGTATGAGCTGCATCAGAGAAAGTAAGTTAGCCACCTTTCAGGGTTGACTTGAGTATACAGCCTAGGATCCAACTAAGCTCTAAGTTAGCCACCTTTCAGGGTTGACTTGAGTATACAGCCTAGGATCAAACTAAGCTCTAAGTTAGCCACCTTTCAGGGTTGACTTGAGTATACAGCCTAGGATCAAACTAAGCTCAACAATTTTTTTCCTGTCAAATATTGGCCTAATACCTACATTAATGTCATGATTTGACTGCCTAATATTGTTTAGTAATATATTTTAGTTGGAAATGTAGGAAACACAAGAAAACTTTTTCATTTTAAAATTGGTTAACTTATTTATAATATCATATTCTGAAAATTGAAAGACACCTGGGCACGGGAATCGAACCCGGGACCTTTGGCTTATTATGCCAATGCTCTATACACTGAGCTATCCGGGAATCGTCCTATGCCCATATTTTATGGCAGAGTCTATGATGGAAATCGTCGGCTACAAATGTGTGGATGCATTATCTAATAGCTCGTGATCTTAATAAAACCACACTTTTGTAGCCTACGATTTGCGCAAGTCCATCATAAATTCTGCCTTAAAATATGAATGAAGAATGACCCTGGGCACGGGACGAATCCTGGATAGCTCAGTGGTTAGAGCATTGGCGTACTTAGCCAAAGGTACCGGGTTCGATACCTGTGTCCAGGTGTCGTTTTTAAATTTTCAGAATATGATTTCTAGATGAATTCCTCACTAAAAAGTATAAATAATAGCTTCAGCTATTTGATTCTTATTTATAATATTTAAACTAACCTTATTTTTTTATTCATGTTGGTTTCTTTTGGTAAATATAATACTGTTGATTGTTTTCACCAAAATATTGTGAACAATTCGGTGGGGGGTGGGAGTGGAAGAGCATGCCAGATGTTTGTCATTTTGTTGTAAAGTGAAACGTTAGTATTATTTATTATTGGACACTACTTTGTTAATATAGAGTGTGAATCATTAACTCTATACACACACACAAAAGCTGTTTTTATATTTGAGGTAGGGGCAGTAGCAATGCGTCAGGGTATTCAGGATAAACTCAGCTATCCCGAAAGGTTTTGAAAAAAGGAGAGAAAACATCCCTTTACATAAAACAGATGGAAAATTGAAATTTTGATGGTGAAATTTTAGCAAGTGTGTAAAGCGAATGTGTCAGTTCTTTTTGGCAAGATAAGTTAATACCTCTCTGCCTAACATACTCGAAGAATCAGGCCTATAGAAGGTATTGAGCGCACAAATATTCATCTCAGCCGCTGAAGGAAACTAGTAAGCCGGCTATCCCCGACTCGTGAGTGTAACATTCTGACTACATGGAGTGTTTCAAAAGTTTATTTCAGTGTAGATTAGTTTAGTTTTGTGATTGTGGCTTGAATTTACTGAGTTGTTTTAAATTTCATATTATAATATATATTAGTAATGTTTTAGAATTTAGTGTATGTAGTGTAGAGAAAAATGGGAGACATCAACAATGACTCATTGGGTTCAATTTACTTTTTATTAAATAATCTATTGAGGTTTTGTCTTTAGAACAAAAAGTGCATTAAAAAGAAAAATAGCAAGATCAAAATGAGATATTTCACAGAAGGTATAGAAAAAATATATAATTTGTTGTTATTATTATTATTAGTAGTAATAGTCTGCCAGTAGAAACAAGAGTTGGGGTACAGGGAGTACATGAGATGGTAGAGGAAGCAAGACTGGTCATGTAACCCAAGGAGAATGTTTGAGGTTAAGTAGGGAGACCAAGATACAAATAGTATCAAGTATGAGATTGAGAGGGACAAGATGGAGGCATTTTACTCAAGTGACTGCCACAAGATGGAAAGAGGAGTAATTAAAACATCAGCACAGATAACTATTTACAAAAAAATGCCACATTTTTTGATAAAAAATAAAACAACAAAACCACTCATTTTTTTAATACAAAATCTTAATATTTTTATTATTATTATTATTGCCTCTTGCTAGCTTTTCAGGTTATACAAATGATAATTACTCTATGGTGGTATGGATGAGAAAGGAAGCAATCCACATTTGCGTGGAATGAGAGTGGGAAACCATTTAGGAAAAACCATCCTAAGTATACCTGACCAGGATTTGAACCCCTCGTGACACCTGGCCATTCGGCCACTGATGTATTTTATTCATATAGTAAAGTATGAAACATTGACAATGGTAGCACATGCTATTAATCCTGTATTAGAAGCATCAACATTTAAATGAGTTAAATGTACCACTACTAACAACACACCATCAAACTGACCAATACATTGATATATTGTGCCTAAAGAAATTGCAGCTACTTAAAAAATATATAAATCACAACTTGTACATTAAAATAGCCCAACACACCAAAAGGCAATGCAAAAGTGTCCTCAGATTGGTTGATGAGTTGCCATTGCAAGCCACAAAAATAAAATAGGAGCACATCAAGAAGTCTTACCTTAGAAGATGCTGATAAAGTGTCGGGCACACGAGATCTACGGCCCAGCCGCAGTCTCCCGCATGGACTGTGGCAATACAAGTAACCATTGTTCTCTGTTTCTCTAAATTTTAAAATGTTCCCACTCCTCGCTTCCTCATAAAAAAAACCACTTAATTTTATATTTAATGTGCATTTTCTGATATCAGTATGCACATAATTTACAAACAAACTAAACCTAAGGCAATAACTCAACACTAAACATTCTACTCCAGCACCAGATAATATCCAGGAAATATGATTAACTTGAAAAACATTTATTAACTATTGCTTGTAGTCGAACCAGGGTGCCCAAGACTATTAAGTCAATTCTTTTTAACTAATTAATTCCAGAATTTTCATTGCAACACAGCAAGTGCTGAAAGTGTGAGGTCTATAAATGTTATGTGTGNGAAAGGAAGACGGAAGTTTAAAATAGTAGGCCAAATATGTCAAAGCTCTTTCATAGTAAAGATATCCAGTATGCCCCATAAATGTTATAAAAAAAACTTTTTTTTGCTTGCCCGTCAAAGAAATAATGTTCTAAAATATAGTCCTAATTAACACTAAGTACTGTACTTTGAGAGATACAAAATAATAATAATAATAATAATGATAATATTACCAAGCTCTAGTTAACAGGACATGTTCAAAGGTGCAACTGACCTTTCCGGGGTTCAAAGCCTCGTACTGATAGCCTCAACGTCTGTAGTTCAAACTCACAAGTTGCCAGAGCCATCTTGAGCTCGTACAATAGAACCATGTCGCTGCGCAGTTCATTGAAATTATGGCAGATCTCTTCTGTTGGCATCGGGTTCAACTCTGGAACACGTACATTTCCGTTTGGTTTAGATTTATATAACTACATATTTTGTTGTGTAAAGCTTAGAAAAGCTAAATTCAAAAGAAGAAATGAGCCGAATCCAAATATAGCATTTTCTTTTGAATCTTGAATCCAAATTTGAGTCCTTTAAGTTTTCCCTGTTTTTCTTGTCTTTAGCCATCATGTTAATCAAGCGAAAACCAACAATCTGGACATTGAATTAGAACCAGGGACTTTTGGTTTCATGCCAATACTCTAATACATAACCATATTGGTTCGATTCCAGTGTCACTTAATTCAATTTGATTTAACTATCAGGGCATATTATGTGAACAATAATTACAAATCAATTTGTGATACACATGAATTAAAATGTCTAAGAAATAATTATAATAGAAGTGTAAATAGAAATGAGATATAGGGATAACTTGTTTCATTCAAGAAAGGATAGGCCATCAAAGATGTGGCTAAATGTTGTAGATGAATGGGTGAAAAAGAGAAATGTAAAGAATTTTAAGAATAAAAGAGCATGTATGACTCAGTGAATGGATGTTGTTGAAACAAAGGAAGTATACAAAGATGGGGAAATGTGGAGAAAGTTATTGTTTTTTGAGCTATATGCAGAGTTTCTTGCCTTCCTAACAAGGGAACGGTGTGATTAGGTTTGTTTGTATGTATGTTCCTAGTAGCTTTAAATGTAAGAAAATATAGTTGGGCCAAAATACATTAAGAGTTTGTATTACCTATGTTGAGTTCGTGCAACAGTTGTTCAATAGCTTTGGTCTTCTTCTGGCCGACACTCGCAGGAAGCTTCATCCTCTGTGAGCGCAATGACACACCACTAGACTTGAAGTCAGAGAATTTGATTCCTGCGGTCTCCACCGCCTGCAGAAAAGTCATAAAAAATAAAAAGAAAGATAAATAAATTGAAAATTACTTGACTTTTTCAAGAATTTTTAAGTCAAATACATTTTTCTCCATAGGATTCGATATGAGGAATATTTTAGTTTTCCTAGCCCTATTTTCTTGAAGTATCTAAACATTTTTTCTTAGAATTGTTTGTAAAGTCAAAAGAAACAAGGATAAATTGTGTGGCTATTTAAAGAAATTAGACAAGTATTTGCATTCTAAATAAATGGTCAAGATTTATATAGAAATAAGATTTTTTATAATAATTTTGTTTAAAGTGTCACATAATTTTTGCAATGTGAAAAATTTAAGAGTTGAGCTTCAAAATTAGCAGACCATCCAATGGTACTTCCAACTGTTAGAAATAATCTTTTTTGTAACAGTAAAATTTTGTAATATAAATATATATTTTTTTAGTAAACAATCAAATATTCATCATAATACAAAGCTAAAACTACAATTTTTATATTCTTATAATTATAGCCCTATCCTATATAATATAGCGTTATTGTTGTGCTTGTAAATTTGTGATATAATTGATGAAATCACAAGATAACTGACAAAAAGTGCAACAAAACAATTTTTTATCCAAATGTAATGTAAATTTTACCAAAGACATGTGACAATGTATTATATATTGTGATATTCTCAGACATTTCATAAAATTACCAAACACTTACTCTAATATTTTCAAATTTTTGAGCACCCTAAAAAAATAAGACAATAGTTGACCAATTTCTTATATTATTCCGGTTTTCATCTAGTCAGATGCTTGATTCCAAATTCTATGATAAATAATTATCATCTTACATTTCTTTCACTGGACAAAGAGGCAATGGCTGCCTCTTGAAGAAAATCAATTCCTCGACCTAGGTTTATTATTCTATCGGAACACTTCATCGTGCAATACAACTTCCTATAGAGGAAACCATAAAAAACAAAGGGAAGAAAAGGAATTGGGTATATATATATATTAGGTTAGAATAGGTTCGAACACATAAATAAGGACGATTAATATAAAGGACAAACATAGGAAATGAACAAATAGGATCTAAATACAGTTGAAATACTTTAGCCTGGTACCCTTGGGACCTGACAAGTACAGGACCACAGAATTATATTCCTTAGCACCCTTTATATATCTCTGGGCTTACCATATCACTTTACATACTGTCATCATCAAGGTCTGTCTCGAACATAAGCTATGTCAAGCAAAGTAGAATAAAGCTTAAAACAGGAAATAATACACCACCTTTCACAACTCTTGGTCTCTTGAAAGGAATAATTAAGGGATAGAATACAAGCCAAAATACAAGCCAAAACAAGAATGTATTGCTACAAACACTCAGCTGCAGATGTAAACAGCTTTGGCGCCTGTGTAGTGGCTGACCCTCAAAACTAATGGCAACATATTATTCAAAACATGCCAGATAATAACTAGAGAGTTTCAACTGTAAATAATTAAAATATATATAATGATTTAGAAAAAAACAGTAAACATAAGCACACACTAAATAGTTTGCATTTAGGCACCAAATGCCTGAATGTAGCATAGCCTTTATTCAAGTAACATGCAGATATCCATAATTAAGATTAGTATAGTCAAGGACATCAAAACACTACCCAAATGTCCACTTACATTTGGATCAATACGTGGGCGTAGCTGTTGCATTTTCTTTTTGGTTATCTTTTTTTCTGCTTTGCGTGTTTCTGACTGGGCATCTGCTGCAGTAATCAACTTTTGCAGGTCCTGTTGCTTCTTTTCACGTTCCTTCTTCCTTGCTTCAATCTTGCGCAGTTCATTCAATAGTGTTTGCTCTTCCTCAATCTAACAAAACATGATGTATATAAATGATCATTAAGAACGTTGGTTGGTCAGTTAATAAACTATCTGATGAAACAAAAAGAGCCATCACATCAAAATGGACCATAACAATGTTTTTTTATTATTTGTTAGAAAAATACTAAAGTCAAAAATAAAACCTAAGTGTTCTATTTTATCATCTAATCTTGCTATAATTTTAGTGAATATTATGTTTTATAAGTAAATATTTTATGGCTCTCTATAGTTCCTTTCAGTAAAAGTATTGCCTTCTTAGCCTTGCTCTTAAATAATGCAAGGTAGGTTATTTACCTGTTCCGTAGTTCTTTCAAAAAGACGTTTCAATTGTTCTTTCCTACGTCGCTCATGATCTGCATCAAATACATAAATTTTTCCTTCGTGGCTTGAGCCTGCTTTTGCCTGAAATATTACCAAATAAAAGAAGTTTGAATTAAGTGGTGAAATTTTTTGTTCTCAGAGGTTGAAGTGAACTATCTCACTAAAAATGGTAGTGAATGAACATTACTCTCAGACTAATTGTAGTGTGTCTTAAATCTTAATGGTGGTAGATAGTACCTTCAAGGGATTCCAAGGTCCTTACAAAGCATTTAACTTCAAGATAAAGAACAAGTTAAATAGATTTAAGGCTCTCGTACACCCCTGGTTTTTTTTAAGCAAGGACCTTTTGCAATAAAATAAGAGCTACTGAATATTTTTAAGTAATTTTTTAAAAACCCAATTCTACATACCTTCAGTTACTTTCCAATATTGTTTCTATTATTATTTAAACATTTATCATATTGTAAGATAAGTTTTTGTAGCCTCCCCTCATAGGAGTTTACCGCCAGCGAGGTGCCATTCCTGAACCATCGTTTTCACTTTGTCGTCGGTGTGGAAATGCTTGCCTATATTTTATGAAATCCTGTGCGTTCGTTCTTTTGCACATGTGTGCTGACAACAATAAATGCAGGTGTGTGTCGTCTGACCTTGACGAAACTTCACCGCGCAATCCAGAATAAACGCCGCAGCTTGCTGCTTCATGACAATTGGATCACCCTTTCTACAGCCCTGACCTTGTGCCTAGTGACTACCATCTTTTCCAGCATCTGAAAAGGTTCCTCACTGGCAAATATTTCCACACAGATGACGAAGTGAAACTGACAGTTCAGGAATGACTTT
Organism: Timema bartmani; assembly: GCA_902151455.1. Taxonomy (NCBI): domain Eukaryota; kingdom Metazoa; phylum Arthropoda; class Insecta; order Phasmatodea; family Timematidae; genus Timema; species Timema bartmani. Next base: position 17,639 of record CABFWB010006506.1, read on the forward strand.
CCTTGCTGGTGACAGACTTCTATGATGAGGGTCTATAAACACTTAGCTCACAATACGATAAATGTTTAAATAACAATGAAAACTATGTTGAAAAGTAGCTTAAGGTATGTAGAATTAGATAAAAAAACTACCAAAAAAATTTAGTAGTTCCTATTTTATTGCAAAATAGTCCTAACTTAAAAAAACACCCCTCGTATGTTATTATTTGTGTGTTTTACATTTGGGTCACTAAACATTTATCTGATGGAGGACTATTTAAGAAGAAATGAACTCATATTAATTTAGCATGGAGAGAGCATGGTGAAATATTGCATGTGGAAAACCACTCCAAGTACAACAGGTCTGAATTTGAACTCAGACCATCAGCCTTAAAACTATTACCGCCGTGTCTAATTTTGTATTAATGTAATTATATACAATAGCATGAGCATTTGATTATAAAAATAATTATGCTTGTATGCCTAAAACAGTGAAACAAAACTTCATCCTTACCTTGGTCAGAATACCACACACATTGTAGTATCGCTCCTTTAGGTCCTCAACACTGCGATCAGGAAAACGAGCTCTGTCCCAACGGTCTTTGATCACGATGAAGCGCAAGTCAAACCGGCGACACAGCTCAAACAAATGATCTGTTTCTGGTTTGCTCCACATTTCAGCCTGCAAGTGTTGACTGTACTCTGAATCTGTGTATGTTGGAATTGGAACTTGCTGAAAAAATAAGAACCCTTGATGCAAAATCATTGTGTTAACAGTTAGGTAGTGACCATTAAGTGAGGCTGTGGAGTTGGTACGCCAAGCCTTTGGCTACAACAACATTTTTCTACTGTCCTACTCTAACTCCTTCAGAGATGACTAAAGTGTATTAATTAGTAATAAATTTACTGCAGTAAAATGATCCAAAACAACTTACTTCATGGGACGTTCTTTGACATTGGGAATTTATATTTAAATAAATTTGTCAATCCAAACTACAAAAATTACTCCTAAAGAATAATAAGGTATACAATTAAAATGATATATTTACCATATACTGTTATAATATTGTAAGTTTTTTTATTTTGAAGTCGAAGTCAGAGCCGACTGACTACATCCAAAATGGCTTTCGACTCCATAGCCCTGTCATTTACACAAGGTAATTCTTTCTGAAGTGCTCTATATTAGAAAGTGATCAAAGTGTCTTCCATCTTGGTGTGATCTGTAATTTTGCGCATATTATTTTTTGGCTAATTTACAGGCTCTGCCTTCTAGCTATAGTTAAATTATTCTGAAACTGTGATTCTCGACGGAATGCCAGGTGGTCTAAAGACAGGACCATAAGGGAAATAATAAATATCATGGAAAAGAGCTAACATGTACAAAGATTGGCCTCTAAATCAACCATACTTTGTATCACAAGTAGTAATAGATGTGAAATGTGCATAAGAAACATAGGTAGTCAAATAAAAACACTTTCTTTATTGATTGATAAATAAGTAGATGAATTTAATTTACGGCTTTGGCAAGAGGACAGGTAAGCAATAAATTAAGGTGGGTTGAATGCTTTTCTAATGGTCTGCTATTGGGAAAGGTTTGATTGAGGAACAATACTGTGGTTGATGTTAATTTGATACATCACGATGTTTTATTTACATATTACCATCAAAGCAATTAGAAGAATACAAAATTAAGCTAATATTTATGGCAGAAGCTACATAAAAAGGGGATGGAAAAACTTATAATTAGTTTGTGTGTTTCCATCCTTCTTTCCTGTACTTTCTTCCATCCATACTAACAAACATACCTCAAAGTTAAAAGAAATTTTTCTTAAAGATAAAATTGAGTTAATGTAATTTGATTTTTTTTTTCATATCCAACATTTGAACAAATTTGAATTTTTTTTACAATGAAAAAATAAATTATATGAAAGTATGTCAATAGCTTATAATTAAGTTGGGGCTGAGCCACCAATAACAGTACTAGAGCTTCAAAACAAATTCTAACTCAAAACTTAAAAACCTTTTTCAAATCTCGAATTTGATATTTTTTCTTGAATAACTGCATCTTACTACCTGTTCAGGCTACATGCATATATGATAATTACTCTAATGGGGTGGTTATAAAGAAGAAGAAACATTTTAGAGGTAATTCACCCGCATTTGCATGGAAGAAGAGTGGGACCAGCCTCAGTAGACCCAACTAGGATTCAACCCTCGATATCCCCATCATCAGCAGGCCAGTCTAACACTATAATGACACCTCAGACCGTTTGGCCACTGAAGCGGGTTCCATATATTTACTTACAATAATGGGATAGAGATGAAAGATATGATTTAGAGGAAATGCACCTGATATTGCTCAGAGGAAGTGGGGAAATCACTTAGGAATAACAATCCTTTGTACATACAGCCAGGATTCAAACCCCGACCTTCCCATCAATAGGAAACAAAAAGAGACTAGGATGGTACCTTAGCCTGCATGCTCACTGATGCGAGCAATATCTTATCTGAGTTGGGATAAGGCGAATAATTAGGAGGATGTGCTTAAGGATTTGTCTGGATGGAATGAGATGTACCCGGCTGGGAATCTCAAACAAATTATTTTAACCCTAATCTTACAGTATGATTAGTGAATAACCTTTCCTAACAAGCTTTTGGACGTTTTTCCAAGGAAGATTGACCTTTGCAGGCACACCTTGAATGAGGACTGCTGCAATATTCACCTTATTAAATTTGGCAAAAGGATATTCTGTTCCCTCGTCTGTTGTTCTCCTCCAGTGATGGAATATGGCTCCATCCGTTCTTGCTGGGTTGGTGAAGGGCATCCATTTCCATGGCCTCACATTTCTCATGCCTAGCTTGGCCTTCATCTGTTTGTAGCCCTGACCTGAAATGTATCAACATTTAGTGAGTAATAGTTATTTTATATCCATTTGTACTAAATAAACAATCGTAGCATATAATATGAAGAATGATGGAGTTGAAGTTTGTAGGAAAAATAACTCAAGAGAGACCAGGAAAGAGATGAGAGGAGCAGATAGCAGCAAGTGTGCAAATAAGAGGAGAAGAATGGACGAGAGTAAGGGAGGAGGATTGTTGGAAGGATAGAGAGAGATGGAAGCATTGTACTAAACTGACCCTGCCAGAGGCTGGAAACAGTTCATTATGGTGGTGAGCCTGTTTGGTGTATGTAGAGTTTGCTTTAACGACTTAAGAGTTGTGTTTACCGAGTTACATCAAAACCAGATTAAATAATTTTCTTTTAAAAATCCGGTCAGTTTTGAACATCGTATTCAGTGGTGGGACAGGGGCGTGTAAACCTTAAAAAAATTATGACTTTGCTTCAAATTGACTCAAAGTTGACTTTGGCAACTACGAAGCTTCTCCACTAATATTATTATTATTATTAATGGAGGACCTAAAGTTTAATGTGGAATCCGAACCACGGTGGAGGCCTGGCATCGCACACATTCACAAGTTGTGATTAATAAACGTCCTGTCAAAGGTGAAGGAAGGGTTTGGCAATAAGATTGAACTCCGGACACCAGTAATAATTATTACCGGTCAGGTAAAATAATTTGTTAATAAGATTTAGTGGTAAAAGTTATATAAATATTTCCAATATAGCTTAATATATATATATTTTAAAACTTTTTTTTAAATATTCAAACTTGGACTCAGCTTGGCAAATATTTTAACTAGCTTATTGAATTTTGCTTTGAAACTAAAAGTGTGGTTAGCACACACCTAATGGTGGGAGCTGGAGGAGAGACCGCTAAGAGAGAGAGGTCTAAGCTCACTGACAAAAGGAATTACTACCTACCCACGATGTCACTCAACTTGACCAATGAAATCCCCGACCTTTTCTCTGATTTCCCCTGATNCAGCTACAAATAAAAAAATGACGGTTTTAATCACATTATAATTTACTGATTAATGATTATTATATTTCATATTTTGATTAAAACAACATTTTCCCAGATTTTTATTATAATTTACCAAATTCCCGACTTATTCCCGGTTTTTTCCAATCACTTCAAATTCCCAGCTAATTCCCGTTTTCCCGGATGGAAGCTACCCTGCCTACCAGACACTCTTTTTCTCTAAAAAGCTGAAAACTACAAAATTTATACTAGCATTACACTCACAAAAATGCAGGGAGTTCAAAGATACTAAATTCAAGATTATTACAAAACTTTGTTATAATGAATGAACTATTCAAAACCAATCTCACCTAAGTGACGCAGGAACAAATATCATTGAAAAATCTATAAAGCTTAGAGATGATTAATGCACAATAAATAATCTTCTGCAGAGCTCACACCTCTTTATCTTTTGCAACAGACAAATTTCTTTTTTAATGGTTAACTCAATCTTTTCTTATTCAAACAAAAACACTTTGGCACATCCACTAACGATTTGCATCCAGCCAACTAATACAACTAAGGCTACATTAGAACTAAATTGAAAACATAGTAAAGATCTGAGCCAACACACCAACCAGAACCCATACATCAGAAGTCAAATATTAAAATAAAGTAATAATAAATATTTTAAGGATAACTATTGTATAAATATATCATCAAGATTCCTTTCCAACCTAACTTAACCTAACCTTAATTATGGTAATATCTCGGCAAACTTGATCGAACCTCGCTCATTCCATTCACTAATAGATTAGAATATCAATTCATATTAATAAAATAAACAATTTGACTTAAGTAGTATTAGATGACATAATGTAGGTAAAGGATCATGGATCCACCATCTCCTTGTGATAGTATTAAATTGCTAAAGCAGCTACCTGGATTTGTCGGAAAAAGCGGTGGAGCGTCCTTCTTATCATTGTACAGCAGAGCAAATACTTCTCTATTCATTCCCTCAGGTCTCTTTGACACTTTAGCTGTAATTGGTTTCTTTTTCAGTTTGTCTTGGTTTCCGAGAATGATCTCCTTGGTAATTTCTGGAGCAGGAGGAGTCTCCAGTTCAAGAATATCCCGTACATCTGACATGGTGATCTTCTAGTCTGAAAACATATAGTAGGTGCATTAAAGTTTTGTCTATTAGCGAGCCTACTTTATTAGTTATGAAAACAATTTGAATTAATCATGTGGAATAAAGGTAAACATTACAAAAGAGAAAATGACAGCAAGGTAAAGATAGGTAGGTATGTTGTAATTCGTCACAAAATCCTATGTATAATATAAACAAAAATGGGATTGTACCCAAAGAAACAATAGGCGTGTTTTTGCGGTTGACGTGGTATTGATGTTTACGACCACAGCGCTTTCGCGGTTGACCTGGTATGTATGATAACAGAATGTTTATGACCGAGATGATACCAGAGCTCAATTTATTAATACTTTCCTTGACCAGACTAAACAGTATGGTTACGACCAATGAGCCGAGAATTTGTGTGCCAATTTCAAAACATCATCACTTCTTATGTTAGATTTAAATGAGTATAACTTCGGAGACAGTGGATTTTAAGTTTTTGTAAATTAAAATGGACAGAAATTAATAACTAGAAATATATGACAGTAAGTAGGTACTTAAAAACTGTTTAACTATGGATAAAAGAAAGAGAGAACTATATGAGCTAGGTCTATTTAATATTACATACATCCTTCATGTTTTCTTAAGGTTAATTTTGGGAAGATATGTTTAGTTTGATATGTTGAGTAAATATTAGGACTAGTCAAAATAAGCACCAATCTAAGATTACAATTAAATAGCCCATTTTCCATCGATTTGCAGTACATGTAATAGGATTACATAAATTCATCCACCAGCTGTTAGATCTACTCTACCCCAACCTACATTTTTGTTTGAGAAAAACATCTCAAAATCGTTTTTGCACTCCAACTTGTTCAGAACCACTTGGTCGTAAACCCTGGATATCAAGATGTAACAAGTCAATCGCGAAAACTCGCCTAATAATTGTGGTTGGCCTTGTTGCTTAAAAAAAGTGTGACCCTGAATTCAGAACGTGTGGCACACCTACAACTATAGACCTATCCTAAAGAATATACAGTAGAGTCTCGCTTATCCAACATAAACGGGCCGGCAGAACATCGGATAAGCGAAAGTCGGATAATAGGGAGGAATTAAAAAAAAGCCTATCAAACGTCAAATTACATTATAATTTTACAAATTAAGCACCTAAACATCACGTTTTACAACAAATCAACAGAAAAAAATTCAATATATGGTAACGTTATAGTGTAATTTATTTACAAATTTAGCACCAAATTTGTATTTAAGTTAACATTAAAAATTGACTGCAAATAAATATAGAATTGCATATAATGAGCTTAAAGCAACAGCATTGTTGAAAGTTAAATCCATAAAAAGTTCAGTCCTGTGATGATTTAAAAAAATTTTTGATCCTAGTCTGCTTTCCTGACGATTGCCGTTTCTTTATTGCCAAGTCTCGCCATCTTTGGCATCGGTTGACATATGGCAGTTTCATTAGGTGGTAGAAACATAGCCTTAATGTCCCCATCTTGAAGCTTCTTTGCATCAAGGTGCGTCGGGGCGTTGTCTAGCAACAAAACTGCTTTTCTGGGGAGGTTATTTTCTTTTAAAATTTCTCTGTGGAATGAATAAATTCCTTAAAAAAAATCTTTGAAAATTTCACTGCTCATCCATGCACTTTTTTGACTGTAGTATTTTACAGGAAGAGCGTTTTTTGAAATTGTTTTAAAGGATCTTGGAGTTTTGGACTTCCCAATCATTGCGAGGTCTGTTTTGTGGCTTTCTGTAACATTGCTTCATGCTAAAATTATCAGTGTTTCTTTACTATCCTTATAGCCAGGGGCTGCTGCTTCAGTTCTGGTTGCAAGCCTCTTACTAGGTAACATTTTGTAATTAAGGCCTTACTCGTCACAATTAAATATTTGATCACCCGTTAGGCTTTCAGTTTCAATATAGTCTTGAAATTTTTTTCTTGAATGCCTCCATTGCTTGAAAATTTGATGACAGTTTCTCACAACAAACACTTAGCTGATGGATCTCACAACAAACACTTAAATGACGGATCTCATTACATTTCTTCCATTTGTCGAACCAACAAAGGCTTGCTGTAAAATCTGGGTCCCCTTCATTAAAATCATTTCGAAAATGCAACACATTTTGCTGTGAAACAGGCCCTGAAAGGGGCACACCTAAAGTCTCTAAACTGTGTAAACCAAACACACAAAGCCTCGCTAACTTTTTGATAGTCACGCTTTTTCATCATTTTTCTCTCTTTTAGTGCACCATCCGTAACTTTCGGGGAACACCATTTTTCTATTTCCAATCATTTAATTTTCCAGTCTTCTATTGTTACTTGGCCGACGCCATAGTCGTGCAACCTTCTATATCATCTCTCCTCTGTCCAGTCTCTTGATTGACTCAAGCAAGGTTATACATTATTTTTTTCTTAGATCTACCGGTATACACTTTGATGTGGTAAGATTTTGACAGTAATATGTTGATTATACACAGAGCTATGGATTTTTTTCTTAAATAATGCACTCCTTCCGCGGAGCCTCGGAAACAACATTTAGCCTAGACACAATTTTACAAAACTTTACCATTTTATATCTCCGAAAGTATGTGACATAGGGGGGGAAATTTTTACATGTATTAGAAACTTGGTGGTATAGTAACATGTTAAAAAAGTTTAGTGAAAATCTGAGATGCTGGGTGTCATGGCCTGGGTGAATTGGCATGTAATGACCCCCGTGTCATGGCCTGGGTGAATTGGCATGTAATGACCCCCATTGTCATTCCATATCAAATCACCCAACTAAATTTGATAATGACACCCACCACCTTGGATATTCATGAAACTTTTTTACTTGTTACTACCCCCAAGTTACTAATCCATGTAAAATTTTTGGGTTTTTACTTTTTTAAGTGAAAACATTATCAATAACTTATTTTGCATCAAAAATATCATCGCGCGCTAACAGAGTTCCTACACAGTTGAGATGTGTAGTTGCTTCAAGTTGTTTAATTGGAGGACATTAAAAGTTTTTTTTAATAAAGATAATAAAACAATAGTTAGGCCCCAATCATTTGCCAAATTTAGGTCTATTACTTAAATAAGAAATATGTGTGGTAATAAATATTTAAACTCACCATTGGACTACCTATTATTTAAGGTGACTCAAATGTTCTAGGAACGTTTCGTTAAGGCAAGGAACTTTTTTTGAAAATGTTCATTTACCAATATGTACAATTTAGGCCTACTATGTGTTTGGTGTTGTCAAGCATCTAGTTGGCTGTGAATAGTTGAGATTAAATATGAACATATTGACAGGTTTATGTGGATGAACATCTATGTGAAAAATCAAATTGAGGCGTTCCATGCAATGTTACAGCATATGGCGAAAAGTTACCCAGTCAAATAGGCGAATTTTAGAATATTTTTTTTAGGATTTTGAGTTTTTTAACAAGGTTTTTTAATAATTGGAAACATCATAATATTGTGTGTATAGGTGCTAGAAAAGACTTATATTAACCCTAGGCCTACTAATAATTTGATAGGCCCTACTGAAAAAAATAATTCTATCCTCACTTCATACTACCCTCCCATTGACAACAAAGTTAGACTTGTTTAGATCTAACATAGTCATAGGCTACTGTTTTAAATTTGGTGAAAAATTCTCAGCTCATTGGTTGAAACCAGGCTACCAGTACCGGTATTTTGTTTGGTTCAGAAAAACATTACCAAACAGAGGCTTGGTGTTTTCTTGGTCATAATGCCGGGATCACAACCAACTTAAATTTAACTTAACATAACGCTCACTTATAGTTAACTTATCCTAAAGAAACCAGTGGGCTATCACGATTCACATAACTTAACGTAACAGCTTGAGCCAAACATCAGCATTCGAGAGCAGTTTTATGTGTGACTATATGTATTGTTGTTTACTTTTGATATATTTAATTACATTGCAATAAAATATTTATCAATCAAACTAATTGTATTGAAGTTAGAACAAATGAAGTAGCGATCCTTGTGAGACAGATGAAGTACTAAATAGCAGTGTTAACGTGATTGGCTGGCTAGATCACGTGATACCCTTCACTTATAATTCACGTAACATGAAAGATCTTCCAAGACAACTCTTAATATAAGTGAACGTTAAGTTAAGCACATCCCATGTTGACTTCCATTTAAAAACGTGAGGACCTTTACGTTAAGTTGATCGTGATCCTGGCATGTACTCTTGTAGCCAGTAGAATACCAGGAGGGCAGATTTAGTGAGTTTTGTTTCAATTGTATAGTTATTCTAGATTATCTAACTTTATAAATTTCATTAAGTAACATAACTTGATATTATTCGATTCTCTGTATTTTAAAGTATGTATTAGTAAAAAAATATATTATACTATAAAGTAAAAAAACTAAAAATATATTTTTATAATTATATTCTTTGCATAAGGTATTATTTTGTAAAGAGTATGGACTATTGTATAAGGCTATCGATTTTGATCTGGAATTATGATTACAAATTTAAAATTAGGGATTGTTAGTGTCTTGTGTAAACAAAATGTAAGCAACCTTTCAGCTTGTGTTGGCCATTATTTAAGAACAACTTCTAGGCTTGCCATTATATAGCCCTATTAATTTTGTTGAAAGTTTACTGACATAATTAAAACCATTTTATATTAATCACATATTTACTTTGTATTATTTCTTAAGTCACATCAGAAACTAACATATTTTCAATACATTTGTTAGTTCTTCAAAAAGAAACACATTTATCAACCAAATTATTTCAGTTTATAGAACAAACAATAGTAATTAAGGTTAGCTATTCCATAGAGCTATTCGACATCAAAAATAACAATCAAGTTAAGATCCACAAAAACCTACACGTTTTAAGCCAACATCAGAAAACAAAATTCCACTAAAACCTATTTAATTCTTAAAATATACGTTGAAGAGGTTCCAGCGTTCGAAAATTAATTTTTGTCAGGCGTGTGTGAGCGTTTCAACCAATGAGCTGAGAATTGTGCGCCCATTTTAAAACCATTTGCCCCTTTGTTTTAGATCCAAACGAGTATAACGTTGTATTAATGGATTTTAACAGATATATGTTGATTAAAATGGGTATACATTATTAATTAGAAATATATGACAGTAAGTAGCGTTTATTATTGATAAGTAAAAACAAAAATAAGATTGTCATATTATATAACTTAATACTGTCTATACACCTTGTTCTCCATGTTATTTTATGAATTTTTTAAAAAGTAATAGTTTTTTTTATCACCGTGTTTTACTATCTGTTCAGGCTACACCTATAATATACCGGTATTATACTTACTCTAATAAGGTAGGGATGAGGAAGGAAGCATTTTAGAGATAATCTGCCCGCATTTACATGGAAGGAAAGCGAGTAACCATTTAGGAAAATCCAGGGCTGGCCCAAGCCGTCCATGAAACCCAGGCAATACCGAAAAATGCTCCCCCCTCCCCCAATAACAAATAACATTTGGTAAATTATGCTTTGAAAAAACCCTGTTAAGTATATTTTTATTATTATTTCTTGTTACTTGGGTTTACAAGAATTGACAACTTACCAATAACCAATACTTAATACAATAACTAATTTTTCCAAATACAATTTTTATTTACAGTATTTATTACTTTATCTTATCTTAACTTTATCACGTTTTGCTTTGCTTTTAGCAAAAGTTTGAATTAAATCGGAGAGATCTAGAAATTCTAAAATGTCGTTTTCGATCGAGAGTATTGCCAAAGATGATAGAGGTTCTTGAGTCATTGTTGAGAGTATATAAGATTTTATAAGTTTTAGCTTACTAAAACTACGTTCACCCCTCGCTATTGCTATTGGAATAGTCAACAATATCCTTAAGAGTATCCATACATTAGGAAAACATTCGATCAAGTTATTTTGAGCCAAACATTCCATTACTTGTTTGGCAAGCTCGATCTTCTCACTATTTTTAAAGATGCATTTAAACGAGACAATTCATCTCAAATGTTGACCATTAATGTCACTCTAATAATATATTCGAAGAGCATTTGCAAGAGAATTCGTAAATCTTGGGATGTTGGTATTTTCCTAATGTTATGCAGAAAACTCCAAAGATCATCTTGGTGACAAAGATGTTCAAATCTGTATTAGATAGATGATAGGGCTGTATCAACCAAAGGATAAAATACTGTAGTTTAAAAAATCTGCATTAGTAACAGGATTGTCCTCAAATTCATAGTCAAATTGTCTATATTTTTTTCCTCGTACGAGTTTCTTTAAAAACGGCTTCAATCTCTATCTCTTTTCCATTTCTAACAGCAGTTACATATATATCATCATGATTTTTTTTTACAAGATTAAATAAGAGGAAGAACTGTTGCCAAGTCGATAGCTTTGCTTTGTATAAATTTGCTATCAAAATTAATTTGAAACAGTATGTCATACCAAACTGTCAAAGTGTACCATCTACGTCACACCCTGTGCGCCGCACGAGGTAGAACAGTGTCAGACGTAAAACATTTCTTGAGTGCCCAGTGGGCTAGTGTATTAGAGTGTTTAAGTGTGTTCGGTTTCATTTGACTTACAATATTGTGGGCCATCAAAGTTAATCAATCTACTCATTAATATAATTATGTTGAACTTAACCTCACTGTGTTTTCTTTACAAGTGGATTAGTCTTGTTTTGTAAACAACTAACGGGGGTAGTAACCGAATATCAAAGCTCAATAAGTGGAATTTTCTCGGTCAGCGAGGTGACGTGACCGTGTAGTGACGTATCGGTACTACGTTGTTTCGGGGAAATGTACCTAGTGATAACAAAAGGGTGACAAAAGTAACAATAAAATCGAATGATGAAAGCTGAACCTCTAAAGATTTAGCTTCAGATGCTGCAACTGTATCTGACAATTCTTCTTGCATTGTTGACAATACTTCACATATCGCAACAAAATAATAGCGTAACGCTTCTGGGCTATGTATACGTGCTTCCCCCCTTGTGACTCTTACTTCTTTTACAGTGAGTTCTATTTCACAGTCTTTAAATATTTCAATCTTTTGGTTGAATAAAAAAAAAATAAAAAATACAAATAACCATTGTGGTACTCAAAAAAGAGATACACTCTTAAATGAAGATTTCACAGCATCAGCAACCACAAGTTTAGAGAGTGGCAACCACAAGGATTAAAAAATGTTCTCGGAAACATTTCCTGTAATCTACTTTGCACGCCTCTATTCTTTCCTGTCATACTTGAGCCGTTATCATACCCTTGACCTCTACAATTTCTCATGTCTAGTCTACACTTTTTCTCCAATTCATAAAAAAATATATTAGTTAAGCCTTCTCCAGTGGTAGCGAACATAGGAAAAAACGAAATAAAATACTACTTAACCTTTACTTTTTGATCAATTATTTCAACAAATCGATTAGTAAATCGATGACATTTGCTCTTAATGGCTTATATTTGGTGTACAATCAAGAATTATTGAAAAGTATTAAGCAGTTTTGGCTTTTTGAATAATTTCATATTTAATTTTGTTGCCTAAAAGTTGTAAAGTTCATTTTGAATGCTTTTTCCAAGGTAAGGCTTAAGCATTTCTTCATATTGAATTCTTCGTAAGTGCTCAGTCATTACTGTGTCGTATTTGGCCAAGAACTCAACCAGACCTATGAAATTTCTATTTTTCTTCACGTTTAGTTTGTCACAGATTCCTCTAAATGAAAAATTATGTATAGACAAAAAAATTGTTATTGAAATGAAGCGTTCCAAAACTTTTCTCCTATGTTCAGATTCTTATAGAGTCAGAGTTTGAAGGATACTGTCGATTCCTTTGCCCAGACGGAGGTTTCTTTCAGAACTATAACTAACAATATGGTGACTTGTGGTCTCATGTTGTTTTAAATATTCGCCAATGTGTTTCCAATTATTGATACTATTTTGTTCTAGTTGTGACTAAGAGTCACCAAATAAATTGAAGCAAAAACAAAAAACACGATTTCTTGTATCTGAATATTGTTGCCATTATTATTCAATTTCCTTGTGCAGTAAAATAATGAAAATTTTCGATTTCTCTGTGAACTTTTAGTTGGGTCACTGACTTTATCCACAGGCAATCTAGAATCTGGACCATTAATTTGTTATGGCCCAAGCGTTATTATTTGGTCTCTTACTAAAGAAGTAATAGTAGGCCATTCACCGATGTCATTAAAATTTGGTGAATCATCAATATTTACTCTACATTATGGTTACTCTGCTCTTCAATCACTTCTTCTCAAATTTTGATGACAGAATCATGCTGGTTTAGTTCAGGTTCCATTACTTCAGATTATTCAACGTCAAATTGTTGAGAGACATTTGACTGTTCCAAAATACTTGCAATAGATTCTTGATCAAACATTATATCACCTTTTTATGAAGTGAGCTAACTGTGAGTTTAGTGCTGAATTTACTTTGGCAGTAATTTCTAATCTTGTTGGAATTCTTATTTCAGAAACATTTGACTCGTTTGCAGAAGTGTCTTTTGTAATGTCTTTTGATAAAAAGATATGCATTTTCTTTGCAGATTTTTTGTCCTGACTAAATTGTTTAGCTTTACTCTTTCTGTTTTGTACATCTGGCAGTTTTTTCGTAGAACTATACATTTCTAAAATGTTGATGAATCACTTGTATAGTTTTGCAAGACACTTTATGTGTATAGGAGCATATATATTTATCAAAAAACACAGCTTAATAGTATACAAACATTTCGTTAGAAAACCTATCCTTAACACTCTTAAAATATGATACATTTTAAAATACACTGATTATTAAATAATTATATTTTTAACTCCACAAAAAGCAATTAATATGAAACTAACAACGTAATATATTAACAACAGATGAAAACTTTAATAACGTGTTAGCTGAAAATACAAAATTAATTATGGTGAATTTACACGTACTCTGAAATTTGAAAGCAGTACAGTGAGTCCGCACTTCTTATTGGTGCAGTTGTTCACACACTCGCGGAAAGCTGAGAATCTCTGTTTACCCATGATGCATTGAAACGTCAAACATAAAAATGTAAATATTACATTCAGTGAAAGTTACTGTATTTAAAATAAAATTAAATGTTTTACTTACTGCCTGGGTTTGATTTTGTCATCGATAAAACTCATGGCTTCAAATAAACTGTCGTCTTTAAATCATCACTTTTGAGATAACGGCATGTTGAAAGTTCGCGCATGCGCTGATCGGGTCTTCTTGGTGGGTTATCTATAGAAGCGCTGGAAAAGTTGAACTTATCTCTATTCGAGCAGTGCGGGCAATGCTGGTCACGCGGACTTCTTGTGATTGGATTAGAGCTGTCACGTGACCAAATATCAGCACTGCTCTTGTTTTACAGTGAACGTGTGAATCCACAGTAAAAAAAAAGCGTAAGCAGGCTGATGTGCAAAACATAGATAGTACTTAATAGAGCATTGACAGAATAGTAACTCTGTATACGTGCTAGTACACTATTATAGCGCCTAGCGGCGGGCTACAGGACTACTCATATTGTAGTGAGCTATCAGCTATCTAACAGTTTATTCTTGCTACTTATTTAATAATATCATTGATTACATTTTAGTTATTTAATTTCAAATAATTGGTAAGTGTTTGTATATTTTTCTATTGTTTGACTAGTATTATTAATTCTAAACTTCATGTTTCAGTCCTCTATGCTATATCTTTGGATAGTCCTCCTTTTATCTAGGTTCTCTATGCCTCGAAATTGAAGTGTTTTTTGTTTCGTTTTGTGATTTTGATTGTTATTGTTGAGGTTTAGACTGTTTGTTTGGTTTTTCATATACTACCTCAACCTTCCCCACTCTTGGAGGCAACAAGACCATACCTGGACCACTATAGGTCTATTGTTTTCCCGCCAAGTGTCGCTGGCGCGGTTTTTTTTAGCTTGGTTGATTTAGTCGTGCCGTGCACGGAGACTCGATCGAGACAGAAGTGAAAAAGGTTCCGTGAACCTTCACCCGGAAGTGGTCT